>OZ059785.1:13042493-13110511 GCA_964057025.1 Standfussiana lucernea
GACGAATCTTTGACAATTCAAGTCCCCCCGTAAACTATGAGCATTAAACATAATGTAATTTTATGTCACCTACCATTTTAGTATTTATCGGAAAGAATTCTCAATTTGCATAGTATCTACCTACTGATCAACTATCTAGTTTTACTTCTAATCAAAATCGAAGTTATTCACAACTTATATCTCTGTTCTACGAATAATAGATATAATTATATATATAAATATATTTATGGTCATTCCAGGCGTCTGAAAAGTCACCAAGTGATAAGAAATCTTCGGCGGACCGTAATCATGCTATAAATAAATACCTGCAGCTCAAAGAAGACGAGTGATACACATTAGTCGCGGCTGCGCCCAGTCGCCCACCTATAACTGGGCTAGTCACTTGTAAGAAAGCGGGCCCTCGGGCATTTTCTATTTTCTGTAATCTGCGGTTATACTATAATAATAGTTGTTATAGCAGGTGGTTTGTTCAATTAAGCACATCCGAGCAAGGCGCCGCGGACCAGCAAGCAAGATTGTACCACACAATCAATTTGATAACGCCGCGGCGTCAGTTTCCCGCCGCAGCCGGCTGCTGCTGTGGTTTTAACTTGTATGTAGTTTAATTTAAAGCCGGTCAGAGATTAACTCTGTCTTCTTTAGTTTTAATTTTTTTTTAAAGGGGTGATCCAGTGATACGAGTTGTAGGTCGTGGGTTCAAACCCAAGCAGCCACTTTACATTGTGTCATATTTTATCACCACTGATTTCAAAACGATACACATGCAGACAGACACGGAAAGCGCCTTAAGTTCACAAAATGTATAACTAGATATTAACATCCTATTTAATGGCGAGTAAGCACGCGGAACTAATTATAATACAGTGCAACACCTGAGGGCAAGTTAATTATTTGCGCACATTCATTTGGGATAACTTAATTGCGCTGTCAAAAATATTCATCACTCGGCCATAGGTCTGGATGTTGTCCAATTTAACACTCATTGATCAACGTCTAGCAGACGGCCTGAGAAAGTGGTTCTAATTTTCTTCTCGTATCTCTAATGGGCTATCCACATAATTCATTATGGGCAATAATTGCTGTGGATATAGGCTTCTAAAACACACAGATTTATGTTATCTTTTCAAATTTTCTAATTATTATCTTGATGAGATAACTAGTGAGATAATTGATTATTACTCGTATAGTACGTATAGGTGAATCAATCAATTGATGAGAAAACGTCAGTAATGACAGTGAGGCGGCGGCGGCAGGGCGCGGGCGCAGGTGACGTCGCGCTTGTCGCCCGCCGTGCACAGAGCTGCCTCGGCCCCTCTCGTGGGACTGACTTTGTTGGCTCGCATATTAAAAATACATAAAAAGTCATGAACAGATTTCACACGAGATGATCGACAAAAAGTATCGTGAGTCGCAACTTTACATGGAACTTTCCTTTTCTGCCTAGACCTGATCTGCAAGTCAATGAATTCAATATTGTGAAGATTTAGTGTCTTCACAGCAATTATACTTTTTGCTGCAAATGACTAAATACGGACGGCTTGCGTGATCGAGTAATTGGGCTTGTGGGTAAGTGCTGGACATACAAATGCTGATGGAAATAAGATGTTGAATTAAGAAAGCAAAGTATTTTTTTAAGAGAAGAAAGCTGCATTTTATACTTTTATATTCCTTAATCATGCCAACTTCGTTACGTTTACATACGTGAAAACCAGTCTTGTCATTTCAGACATCTGCCAGCCCAAAATGTCGTCTATGACATCTTAAAACTTGACGGTTGTACAATCAGCGCATTTCTACGAGATTTAACATTTTAACACTTGTGAATGACTGGAGAGACTTGGAGAGCAAGTTCCGTGTGTATAATATCTTCGAATATTTCCGTGTATCCGGTGAGCACGCGTGACACGTCGTCGGCGAGGTCTAGGAGTGCGCGTGCGCTGCTCGAGAAAGCTGCCAAGTCACGTAAAGCAATTACACGTAGCGGAGGGGCGGCACGCTCGTCTTATCCTTATCATAACATCTTTACACCTCATCTTTCTATTGTCTTTACCACCGTGCTGTGATCACAATAGATATCAGTAATGATACTGACATTATTATAATGATTGCTCCTATTCTTCGTACTCTATTACGAAACTTGGAAACTAGTTCTAGCCGAACCGAAATGTTTGTCAATTTTTTTTTGCATTTATATCATAAACAACTAGAAAGTGGAATAAAAACGGAAATGGAACCAACGTTAACGTTTCTGTAAATGATACATCGGGAGATGCAATCGTATAGACTCAACCGGTTGTGGGAAAAGTGAAAGTGATATTGATAAAGTGGCGAGCCCAGCCAAACATGAAGGGTTTCCCTTAAAGTTCGGCGGTTTGCTGCCACATGCGATATTCATTGAACATGTAGGAAACAATAATTAGTTGCACTAAAAGACACTGTCACTGTCTTTTATCTTCTATACGCACGATTCAGAACTACGATGGGTGACTAACCAACTAAATGACTAGAATAAAAGTTAGCTATCCTAGTACCTAATTTAATTCTCCTTGGTCAACTGTGTTAAAGTATCTTTGGGATATCCTGAGGAACAGACGCGTTTGACCCACCTCATAGTGTACTTTTCTAGTATAGCTCTGCAGTTTCTTAGATACTACAATTCCCTAATTTATATCCTGATTTATTTATGTGGAGTACCCATAATCCATAGCATTGAGCCTTATAAACTTCAGTTTTATGTAAATTATGTTACTTTCATCGGCACGAGACGCATAATTCATAGTATAATTATAAAAGTTTGCTCTAATTGGGGTGGAACAATCACATTCTGAAATATGAAACTCGGTTAACTGAGTATAATTTGACTCAAACGACTGTGTATATGAGTTTAATCTTTGTTTTTTTAATCAATTTGCCTTTAAATTGAGACTATGTTATCTATCATTAGGAGTTTTTTTAATCGTTTACATTACTTACCTCCACCTCACCAAACATAGTGGCATTCTATGTATGTATATCAGATATACCTACCTAATTTCACGAAAGTACTTATGCGAAACAAATGCTCCATAACCATCTTCATTGATTAGATCAGACAACTATTGTGTATGTCAAACTACTCACTATTACGTAGACTTCAATATGTTTTACTGCAGTGCTGTGCCCCGCGACTTCACCCGCCGTTTCTCTTTTTGCTGTATAGGCTCCTATTAAATTAGTACCTATACATTGAGTAGTACCCATGACATGTTGAAGGTTTAATAAAAAAAATAAAAAAATACTATAGTTTAGGCAAATGTCGAAGAATATTTTGGTATAAATATTACGTCAAAATGATGTACAATTTCGAAGATATTGGTGCTTGTTTCGAAGACTTTTCGGTCAATAAATGAATAAGGTCCAATTTCTTTTTCTTTACAATAAAGGCATATAACGAAAATGTATTCTATCATTATTGAAGTTAGGGATATTTGTAAGATGAAAAAAATATTTTGATGGTCTATATTCAATAGAATCTACAAATTAGAGCTCCCAAATTACGTCTCCGAGAGTTTTTGTCTAAACATGCATCGGGAGAATGATTATTACTGAATAAATAAATAATTTATCTAAAATTCGCTTTATTATTATTGTAGTTGAGGAAACGAACTATTTTTAACAAGTGATTGTTCTTTCAAACAACGAACGGATAACATACAATTTCGACGAGGAAACCTTGCAATTTCGCGTTTTTTTGTAATACGCCTCTTAACGACACGACACGTGGGCGCGACTCGCAAGTCGCAACTGACGCGACTTTTGATTGGCTGGTAACGAGCTGAAAGTTTTTTTAAGCTAATGAATGGGAATCGCTTAGAAGATTAACTTTTCTTCTCCATTATTATATTAGCATACATTGCGGTTAGAAAGCGAGCGTGTATTTATACTGAGATTTGTTTGCTATTGTTAACATTTACCTACTCGGATTATTATTCAAGAATTACCAGGTAGTCAATTATACCGTGCATCGGTAATATTCACTAAAATGAATTTCTCCCGCAGCAAATAGTAAAAAACTAGAAATAAGCCATCTCTATTGAAGCGTTTCGAAGAAAAGGCATGATTTGCTAAGATGCGCGTGCGCCGCTCCAATGATACGAGACTTGAATTAATCTGAGAACGTACGTAAACCAAGCTATTGAATTGTTTTAGTAGCTTTCATTTCGAATGAAAAACTTTGCAAGTAATTTTTATTGTTTTATTTTACGATGATTGCGATTTTCACTGGCAGGGTCAACGATCAGCCGCATGGGAACTTTAAGTGAAACCAACTATTGTTCAGAGATCGCATTAGATAACCTGAGGCTAGGTAAATGCCTATAATTTAGTGCCGATGACATCATGAATTCGTGTCACACAAATTTGGATGTTCTACTAAAAGTTCTGTAAAATCCTCACGAACAAATTGCGGATGCGGCTCTGGACATCAGACTTCGACAGATAAATGTACTGAAATATCTGTCAGCGTCCGGTGCCGGTACCGGTCTGAACGATCCTAAAGTGACTTGTCTGACCAATGCTAGAACTTTTCCGGATACCGTCGGGGAAAATGATTATGATTTCCAGTGGTGATCGGTAAAAGTTAATAATCGGAAAAAAAGTACAAACGTCAATCGGTAATCGCATGGGTCCGAATGATCGATTAACGCTAAATTCTTGCCTCAATACTTCAATTGTGTTAAAATTTCTCACTTAAGTCCCCACACCACGTAGTAAAGTGTGGTTGTTACACATTGAATAGCGCGTCGATAAACCACAACTATTTGATTTGAAAGTAGCTTTTCTTTCAAATTGTTAACACCGCAGTTTATATTGTTGTTTTTTTTTTGGTTAGTATGGGTTTTTGTCTAAATGTGTGATTATAGTGATGCTATAAAAGACAATGCGTCTGCATTCACTTCAATTAGCAGCTATCACGTGTAACGATGTGTGTCTATTTTGCATTCAGATGATTAATTAATGTTTTACAATCTTTTCATCAATGGATATAACTGTATGACGAATGTGCAATAAAAAGAAAAGCCTGTCCAGCATCATTTGTCCAAATGATTGATAACGAGCGTAACTGAACACTTGCGTATCGAACACATATCGCGGTGACGTATTGATTAGGTGATTCGCTAAAGAGCGGCGTGGGCTCAAGGTTACGCCACGCAATACTTTCACCAGCCGCCCCGCGCCGCAGTTCGTTGCTCTCCGAATTCAGCGTCTCCGCACTCTCAGGTTCACTCGCTATAAATGGCCACCCGCTCGAACCTTGCACCTTAGAGCGCATCCAACCATCACAAACAAAAGTACACTCAAATATCATGGCAATAACAGCCACTTCCGAATGGGGCGGAGCAACTTCAAGATGCTATTCGTTGACGTTTACGTTCTATGCCCGTGTTAATGGTACCGAGAAACGTAACGTGGCCCACTTTCTCTTTTAAGCACACGTTGTCTCTTTCTTCATTTCGTGTCGCGGGGTCCGGTGAGCGAGATGGCGGTATTTAAGATGCTTCGTTGGGGAAGCTGGGCTCGCTTTCTTCGCCGCACTTGGCATTGGAGGTGTACAAAATCCGGTAACTTTCGTTGGAGACGTGCGGTTGTGTTCTGTGGCGCATTAGTGCCGGTCGTCGGTCGCCGGTCGGGCCGCGACGCTACGGTACAATTAGCCTGTCTTTCATGGTTACGTAACGATTATTTTATCAGTGCGGTAACAGAAAGTATTCGTTGTCCTATAATTGTAACTCAATAAATCATCGATTTGATTGATAGCTAAATACATGTTTTTTTATTGCTCAATAATAAGTATGACTGCTTCTTTAGTCTTGTGATCGCAAGCACTACTGCTGAGCATGGTCCTGGGTTCGATGCCCGGGTAGGCCAAAGTGGTATTGAGTGTTTATACATATATTTGCTGACATCTTGAAAACAGATATTAATGAATTAATCATGAAGTCGTATATTATGAATTTATCACCGTCTTGTTTATAATTATACAGGGTAGAAGGAATACCGACGCGAAAACGGAAACCATGTACTCAGTACATTATTCTGAACGGGGGGGGTTCAGAATAATGTATTACTACGTTGAAAATTTTCATCGGTAATTAAAAAAAACAGCTGTTCCATACATTTTGACCGTGTAGATCCGTGTGAACTTTTGTAGGAAACAACAGATTTTTTTTAAATTACCGATGAAAAATTTCCATGTGGGGCTTCAGAATAATGTACTGGGTATGTGGTTACCGTTTTCGCGTCGGTGTCCCTTCCACCCCGTATATTTATGCTCATGACTGTACAAGTGTACAGTAATACGGTTTACCCGCTGTTATAGAATTCAAACGGATTTATTTGTAAAGTGGATTTTGTTATTTTTTTAATGTAAGTAAGTATCTTAATCTTTGCATTGGCCCTTTGTCCAGCGTATGGCACATGGTACACAGTAGCTGCGAAGACGCGTCGTACTCGCAGAGCTTGCGTAGCGGCCTCGAACATAGCGTAGCACTTGCGTCGTAGATCCTGCGTAGCAGCTTACGCGAACTTATTGACAAATTCCGAAAACTATACTTATGGCTGCATTTTAATGTTGTTCGTGTTGACACTCATACAGTACATAATTCACATGCTACGTCAACCAGGGATTGTGGCATCTTTATTTTATTAAAGTTTCTACCATTCGAGTATATGTATATTCTTATTTTTGAACACCTGTCAACCTGTGTGGGTTTTGATTATATTTTAAACAGTATCAACACGTTATTAAATGCTAGCTAAAAACGTATCGCTAGCTAAAATTACTCCCTCTGCGACATTGTACTAGAAAAACTTAAATACTTACTTATGTAAGCCTTGAAATGTACGCACTGTGATACAATGTCACCATTATATTCACATTACACGCGACCCGCATCTACGTTACACAATTGAAAGTTGTCACCAAATGTTACTGGCGTTTTGGTAAAAGTTTATTAATATTTTGTAACACCGTTTTATAAAAAACACACGGTTGAAAGAAAGGCCCTAGTTTAATATTACTAATAATTATTTAGTTTTCCGGGAACTATTTTATGAGTGATTAATGGTTATAGTTTAACCGTTCCCTACCCGTATGTTTTTTGGGAACGTTTTCTGGGAATGTACTTAAATGCTCAAGCGCATCGATAGACCGAAGCGTACATAATTAGATATTAAGATTAGCTGCTAGAATAACCTAAACACGTCTGCGTTAAGGTGTGGTACTTATAAAGGTAATCAAGTGTCGATGTTATAGTATGCAAAGCTGGTAGTTCAGCTTCCGCATCTCGAAGAAATTGACCCGGTTTTCTGAGAAAATTGCCTTATTTGCATGAACTTGAAGCTGGTTGTTAAAAAGAATATCGCCATCTTCTAGCCGGTGGGGCGGTAACCACACAATGTAAATGATCTGCGACTTACTTGCCCAGCTGTAATTATGACTTTTTATAATAGGTAGGTAATTAAAATTTAAGTAATATTTACGTCTATTGACAGTCGAAAACATGCTTGACTTCCTACGCAACTTTTCGTTGTATTCAAAGATCGATGTGAAATAATTATTGAAACATCTGCGAGTCGAGCTATCAAAACGGGAACGTCATAAATTATACAAACATGTCGAGCCGAAGATGCTTTGAAATGGAAAGTAAGTTAACAAAAACAAGTTGTGTGGATTCATGTATGCGGTTCAATGAGGGATTTCCTCCGAATATTTTGGTTGTATTGAAACCGGAACCGAAGTGAAACGTGCCTGGGACTCGCTCAGTCCTACACTTTTCTCGACAGCTGATACTGGCTATCACATATCAGCTGCGCTTGTATGCTCAGTGAAATCTTTATCATTAGACCATTTCCTTTAGTTTAATTTGAAGAAATAAATATTATAATTTAAATTAGAAAAGTTTTCTTTGATTTAAATTTATTTAAATATTGACGTATTTAGCTAAAGTTCATAGCTATCAATAAGAGAACTTATATAACGTTATGGTTATGCATCACAGCATAAAATATAATATTATTTATTCATGACATAATTTGAATAATTCATCGTCTTCGTGAGTCCAATGGACTTTCATAAATCAGTACCTTTTCATCTTAGAAAATATTAAAAATTGTGTAGGTTTTGGTGATTAAGGGTTATTTGAACTTTTCTTCTCTTTTTAAACGGTTCTGTTTAGCTGGTTTTAGTTTTTTTTTTTGTTCACCAACAATTGTCACACCGAATACTGAGACATAGCACATTCATAAAATTAAATAACAGCGTAGTTTTAAACCACACTGGCTAAGTACAGGCTTATGCTTAATGATTACGCATAGAACCTACCTGTCCATAAATTACTGTCTACAAACTTTTTCGCCAAGTAAGTGCATGTTATGTTAATCTTATTAATGCCGTTCAATGTTAAATGTTAATGTCAATCTAAAACAGATGCGTGTGACCCAGTGAGCGATACAAACCGGTAGTGTTGCATTATCCACACTAACTAACTCTTTTATCTATGCTAATGCATGCTGCGCGCGTAATCCCGTGCCTACTCCATTGCATTATGGAAATATGTGCAATTATCTATGGGTTCTTTTTTTAAATTAGTCCCTGGATATGTAGATATTTAGGTTTTAGTAAAACAATAAAAATGTCTTAATGATTTTTTCAGGCCTTTATCGTGAAAATTCTTTTCGATAAAGACTTTTTATACTCTACCTAAACGTAATCTTCACAATCTAATGTCAAACACATCGTAAAATATGTATTTTCGTTTTAGAATTTCACATCTGTAGCACAAAAGAAACTCAAACAATTATTAGTCTAATGATAATGAACCACAGAGCGCAACACAAAGGTTTATCGGCGTGAGTGATCTCCCCAGTCCGCAGCCGGAGCCGGAACAAACAGTGGGAAGCAATGATTTATGTGGTGCGCCTGCGCAGAGAGAAAGTCCGAGCACGTTTACAGGCCAAGGACGAGGGCGTCGCTCCCGAGCGTTGCGTAACGTCTTCGTTGTTTATTACGCCGACCGGCCGCGGCGGCGCCCGCGCAGCCCCGCACTTATGACGGAACAATCATGCGCATGACCATCCAAGGACAATGACTTCAATTTTCTTTTGACCTATCAAAATGCCCAGGGCTATCGCTTTCTCCGGCGCGGGCGCAGGCGTGAGAAATTCGATTCTACATCGTTGCCCAATCTGTCTCTATTACTATAACCAGAATATTGTATGAAAATTATTATCATGGCCTTACATCACTGTCGAGTTATTTTTTAATGATATTAATATTAGGGTATGTTTAAGCGTGGTATGGTAAATCATTTGATACTACGAGCAACTAACCAGCTAAAATGGGGCATGATTAACTGAAAAAGTTTATCAAAATAAATTGTTTAATAAGATATATAAAAAATAACCTGTTACTTTTTACTACGCAGTTAATCGTCATTTTCACTTTAAGTAAAGATTAGAAAATAATTACCTACTATCTAATAACTTTTATGGCTGGACACAGATTTGAAATTGTAACCCCGGAAAAACACATGAAAAAGCAGTTGCTGTTTTCAATAACTACTTATTTCCTTTTTATATGTTTGTCTGGTATTCATAGTGTACGAAAAAAACATTAGATAAGCGAAATAAAAACAAATTAACGTAAATTCAGTGGAATTAAATGCCAACTTGTGTCCTTAATGCACTTTCACTCTCGTTTCGGTTGTGCTCAAAATGTGTTCACAGATGTTATGTAACCGCGCTCTCGTACCCCGGGCTTCACGAGCTTGCATAGGTAATTACTTACGGAGAAAGTCGATATATTTCGGCGAGAAATGATCGAGTGAACATTAACTGTGGATCGCTTTCCGCTCTTCATAACCGTTGCGTAACAGCAGCCGAATTGAAATCATTCGAATTTGTACGTTACATAAGTGATGACACACGAAAAAGTTATTTGAATATTTTCTTCTTTTTATTATCGATCCTTTTTTGCAAGGTTACGACGATGAAATTCATAAATATGTATGGCTAGAAGATTAGAAATTGACGCGAGGCTGAATGGGTTTTAATACATTCTTATTATGTATATTAAATTATTCTCAGTAGATATTATGAAAGTTATGTATGCTTACCAAAATATCTTGGTGACATAAATTTGAATGTGACTCAGGTCAGGAAAATCTGAAACAAAACAAATAAATAATATGAATACAAAATTGTTAATTTCAATCAATAGGGTTAAGAATGCTCTTTGTATGCTCATCAAGGTGGATTTAATAGGTATTAATTATGCTTGCTAACAATAGTTTGCATAATATGGTTGTTCATCGTTAAATCACTGACCATATTGGTTGCTGACACCAATCCTTCAACTTGGCGTTGAAAACAATACGCTGTCATTGCCAACTTATGTTACTCACATGCGTCGGGTCATTGCTTTATAAACGTCTAGGGTATGAACCGTGAATATATTTTCCTTCTTAGGAGTAGAAAAGAACTATGTACTTGACAATAGTGAAACCACTGGTTTCATCACTGAACAAAGCACTACAATTCATATCAAAGTTGGGACAATACAAGTATACCAATTCAGAAAACCAAATATTACTCAAGAATTTCTGCAACAAAGCCTTAATTTAACAAAAGAATAGTTTCAAGAGGATTTCCTAGGGGGAAATTATTTATAAGAAAGATAAATTGGCCTGCTGTGTGGTACAATACTTTCAAAGTTTACATTACTCATGTTGGTGTTAGAACAATTTCGAAACGAGTTTCTAGACTTGACCAAGCAAAGTAACATAACATTCTAGACTCAACCATTGTTATTTTATGATGGCATAACAGACAATAATAATTCTATTACCCAAGTAAGTTATCTGTCGTGCATTGTATCGCAGTGAAATCGTCCTTGTACAATGTGGTTTGCAGACAATAAGTTATTTTAGCTTCCTGTCAGAAGCGGGACTTACCGCGTCGCCGTCGCGTCGCGCGGCGGAAACACAGTAAAGTGAAAGCATGTAGCGAAGCCACACGAACATTTTGTTGAAAGGGATCGCAAGTTCGCGAGCTGTCGAAGCAAATTGACCAACGGTTTCAGAATAATTGTGTAATGATGATTGTGAAATGTGTGTGATGTGTAGAACTTGCACTGCGATTTGTCAGTGTGTATTTTGCAATTTTATGAAAAAAAAAATTTTTTTTGAGAAGTTCTTTTTTGAGAATCTTTTTCAGTAAACACACCTTTCAAGCATAGGTCTACGATTACGGCTGCAATTTCGTCAATACGAAGGCACATAATTCACATAGTTACTGTCGTCGTTCGATATTTAAGTCAACACAAAAGTTACAGATATTACAAATAGTGTTAGTGAGGTTGACAGGCATGTCGAACTATGTGAAGTGGCTGTGGGATGGATGTGGTCTACAAGTACTCGTAAATACAAGATGAAAGTGGTGAAATCTTTAGACGGGCCGCGAGAAATCGCCGCCGTAATAAATAATGCACTAGTTCAGTCGCGCAAGCCCTTACACCAGCCGACTGGTTCCAACACACTCGTCATTCGACAAGAAATATTGACAGTACCCGTTTAGGTGCAGCCGAATATAGTTATGTACCTCTACCTTTCTATTTAGATAATTACCGGAAGATTAAGCTATTAGATTAATAGATTCGATAAGCTTCGGTAACGATGATACGTAAGATTTTGAAAATTAATGATGACTCAATACAGACCATGTTGTTGAGAATTTCACTTTTCGAATTAACAAATCCGGGTTCGATGCTTATCAGAAAATGTACGATGTTGTGTTTGCTTGAAGGTACGCTTAGTAGACCAAATCACTAAAATCAATGCATCATCACACACCAATCCAAGAAAAACATTAAATAATATCTACTGTTAAAAGACGAGGCATAGATTAAGTAGTAGCGCTAAGTTTTATTTCAGCTCAAAAAACTTTGTATGTTTTAGTTCCCATTAAGAGCTGTCATGTTAGTTTAAAACTGATTGTAATCTCTTTATTAATGTCCAATTTAATTAAAGACATGTGAAATGAATTGATGTGGCCCAATGTGACTACTGTCTGACATTAATAGTGTCGCTGTTCACGGTCCTCAACTGTCAGAATCATTGGATTGGAAGATGTAAGTGTAATTCAGAAATGGTTTTTATCCTCTTTGGAATAAGAGTGTGAGGTTGCCTTATCTGTGGGAGCAGCGTTTCCTGGCGCCCGCGCTGTCAGCGCCAGCTCTCCACCACATCCGCCGCGGTGCTGTCTCGTCAACCAAACTCATTTGCCGTGACACAAAACCTCGCGTCATAATTGGAGCACAATAATTTGATATACTTTCTCCGATCCAACGTGTAAATAATTCATAAAAATTCAAACATTCTACACGCGTATATTCATGCATGATCTTAATTAATACTTTCAGTTTCTTCTCGAAAATTAAAATACTTAAAAGAACAAAGCGGAACTAGTTTCGCAGTTTCTATTTAATAAGTAACAGTCTGTTAGTGGAAAGGTAGTGAAAATTGTTATAACACTATTATATACGCCAATTAATTATAAAAAGTTTACTCATTAAAACATTTAACACTTCCTGACTTTCGTTATCTACAAAATACCTAGCCGTTTATTTTTAGAATTATGTACTTTTATAGTTGAATTAATTATTCAAACTTTGTACTTATACATATGTAAATAAATATTTTTCATGACTGGTTTATAACATCGATTCTTAATTGGTTATATTGATTAGTAGAACAAGATTGTTTATTACTCTGAGCTATAAATTAGAAGTGTACTGTACAGATCTTAACCTTTGTGGTCATTTAGGAATTAACTCTTGCAAGTCGTAAAGAAAAAGGTAATGAACAATAAGGTTGAAATTAGAATAAGAAGTTTTAGAGAGACAAGAGGCGTCAAAGTTGTGACTTGTAAAATAAGATGGTTTCATTTGATATCTAAATAAATATTGAAATCGGCCCCAAGATGCCTTTTGTTTATGAACCCAGACACTCAAACCAGTATATCACACATCCGATCCTTACAGTACTTACACATTGATATGTTTGTACTTAAAAGTTGTTACTTACTATCCCGAATAAACGTTGACCATGAAACTGGTTTTTCCCACTGGACTGGTAAGTAGAGCTGTCACTAGAGACGTGAAGGGGAAACTTTCAAGTGTCCCTCCTAATCACTGATAGAAGTGCATAACAAAAGTGAAATCTGTTGAATTTCCCCGCTGCGCCGGCGCAGTGCCGGCCGCGGATTGGGAGCGCATAGGGGCGCTATCGCTACTCTCGTTATATCAAGCATACGGGCCCGGTTTGTCACATCGTTTGGTTATTACATACATTACATTGTTAGCTTGCAAATGAGATATGCTGGCGCTTTCTAATAACATATCGCTTATTATGAAGCATTAAAATATTTCCGATATAATTAAATTATTTGTTTCGATTCCAAAATAGAAAAGTACATAATTATATCCCTGCATGTTACACATCAAATTACACCTGCAAATTTTAAACGAATAGCTTTTTAAATGCGAATATCTAAACGTGTATCTGTTGTAACGAGCGTTTAATCGGCGCCTCGGGGCGACACTCGAACCGATCAAAACAATCCGTGGAAAGCTGTTGGTAGCTGACCACTGTTCGCGTAACCGCATTCCTTGTGAGCCTCATCAGACGACAAAAGGAAAAAAATTACGTCAATTCGATTTATCGCGGATGTCACATTTCTCTTTGGATATCTTGGATGATTCAATTAACCACTTCAGTTAGCACATTAGATTTGCTTGTGAGGTATGTTCGGCTACATCACAATATCGGATAGAAAAGTACGTTTCTTTCCTATTTTAGATATTGTTAAGTATGCTAGAGGAAAAGTAAATCAACGCTCGTAGGTGTCGCGTAGCAATACCTATCGGAAAAAATCGATATTCGAAAAATAATCGTGTTGTCTTCCCCCCGCACTGCACTGACTGATTTAACTATTTAAAATAATAAGTGATCCTTGATTTGATGCCATTTGGATGCCAAGACAGTTAAGTTTTTTGCAACAAATAACAATCCATTCGCTTTAATGTGCGCCTACACGTATAAAACAGAAGTTATGAACCATTTCATATTAATATAGCTCAATTTCTAAAATTCAGAATAGTTTTTACAGTTAGTTTCTTGCCTAAGATATCAATTAATAATGTCCATGGTGTTTGTAGTATTGTGTGTGTGTGTGTTCCATTTCATATAGCTAAATCTTGATAGACAACCTGAATACCTATTCGTAATCGAAGTTGAAGATGTTAGTAACAAGTAAATGGTTGGCGTGTAAATAATTTGACCCTGTTAGAGAACAAGGCGGTATTGACTCATTTCCCAGGCAAAAGAAAAGAGTTCCACTTGTATGTGTCTCGTAGGAACAATACAGAGCGATCTCGCTCCTATGTAACACACAAAACTACAAACACCTTGTTCTCGTTGTAATGTATCTGTTGATCGACTGACATCGACTGTTGTATAAATAAAAACTTTTTGCAAAAAGAAAAACATAACCGACTTCCAGAAAAAAAAAACACAAAAATTTGGAAAATAACTTTACATTCGGAAGTCGGTGACTTTTTTTGTTTGTTTTTTGCCTCCTCCTTTTTAGGAATCGGTTAAAAAGGGTGACATACTCGGAAATATATTTTCGGTTACAAAAAGATTGGAAGTTCAATCTTTTTGAGTCGCATAACAGCAAATTTTATATATTCCTAGGCACAGTAACTATAATTTTTGTTGTCAGATACAATTTATAAATGAACCGAAACCTAAAACCGAATTTACATCAAGAAAAGAACCTTTAACGTTTTAGTTATATGCTTTACGATGATTATTTATACAATAGTTGTATTCATGTGAATTGATTGGTCATAGCTAGCTTACCTAATAAATATACTAGTCGTGCTCTCGTGCAGTTGTGATTTTAATCTGTATGATAAGGCAGACGAGTTACTTGGACACGGGCCGTATTTTATGGGGCTACATGAATTACTTATCTTACGATTAACAATCTTGTTGATCAATGATCGATGACACTCGTTATCATTTGCTTAGCTAATAAATATAAATTGTATTTGTGATCTGATGGTGATGGGACTGTTCCTATCCTATAAATAAAAGAAAACGGTTGTTCCCTTTCCATTTATTGAGATTTCAAGTTTGGTCCCATAGTAAAAGTAGTTCATTTTCATGAGTACTGCTTCCCTAAAATATCTCCCACGATTTAACCTCTGTGTATGTTAAGACTTATAACCCATTTTATAAAACTTCGCAACTTAACGCCCCGTTCATAACCTCAGCCAGTACGACATGTGACGCGACTTGTATCAAGCGACACGACATTAACACGAATCTCTTGTTTGAAAATACCGTCATTCCACAAGACGCGTCGCTGTGAGGCGTGGGATGCTCCAAGCCACTTGTCAGTCGCAGTCGCAACCACAGGTCGCAAAACGCGTATTGCTTGAGCATATAGTAGTGATTTCAACACAAACATTGGAGGCATAATATTGTATTCACTATTTTATTATCTTCACAAAAGAAAAACCAGAAAGTTCGTAAAACATCAGAGCTGGTTAAAAATCCGGTGCACTTAGTGCAATATTTTTCACCGTTCCCAATCCATGCGTAAACGCAATTACAAGCAGTTTATGGGTGACAGTGGCGACGGCGCAGGCGCGCGGAACCGGCCTTGCGCTAACTAACCTGCTTCCTATGCTACTTCAGATATAAGCTTACGCTACTACTTCCCCACTGCTCTAGTTATTTGACCTAAGACCGTACGTTAATTTCCCTCAATCGTTGCTGTGATGTATCGTTTGTTTTAAATCTAACTCCGAAGTCTTTTATTTGCAATATTTTCAATCACAATGAGTGTGCCAACGATTATGACGTGTTCTTAAACATGTCCGCTCCAATCAACTTTCAACAAGAGCTCAACAATGGGCACAGAAGGCGGCCAGCATTACGCGGCAGTTATTAATAAGAAGGGTACTATTTAAACATTGATCAGGTGCTACTGTCGAGACTCGAGAGGAGCGTCGAGGAGTGCCTGTTGGTGCTGACACACTGACTCGCTTTCGCGGCGCGCACGTTGCCTGCAACCGCGCACGGTGAGATGCATGCCGCAGTGTCTATGCTCGCGTACGTTACACGTGTCTTACGCTACTTGTGAGTAGCGCGACACGCATCTAACAATAATAAACGCTATTCAACTAATGTCATCTATCAATCCCTAACTGCAGATCACAGTAAATTAGCAGTACCTACACATCTTTTTGTTTTTATCCGTTGCGAAAGTTTATAATCAACAGGTTGAGTTCTCATGTCTTTCGTTAAGAAAATTGTATTTTTAATGTCGGGGACTTCTAATACAAATTCGTACCGTTCGTACGCATTGTGAAAAAGTGAAGCTTTATAAAGATGTACTGCGTTTATATTTACGAACAATAAAATTTACGTACTCTCTTCCATAAAGTTAAGATTCAATACTAAATGAAAACTCGTCAAGCACTTTTGTTTTTAATATCAGTGTGTTTAAGTGCATTCCGCATCGGGGCTTTTAATTTTCAGTCCAACTTTTTTGAGATTTAAGTCATCTTGACGGAAATTAAAACTGGATATGATCATTAACGCTTTCACTCGGATATTTCCGTTACATTCGGACTTTATCTTTTTAACGTAAATCCCATACCTACTATGCGAGTGAAAGTGTCAGTTCAATAAATAAATATGAAATAATTAAATGATAATTATGTAACATCAAGTCATTTCCCTCATAGATGAGAATTTCTAATGTGAAAACAAAATATCGTAACGAATGAACTATAAAAACCGTAAGCATAACAAAAAGTGATGAAAGTTACGCAACATGACGCCACACGGGTTTGCACAAATGCCTTTTTAGCACACATTATAGAAAGCCTCATTCATTAATCTTACGCGGACTGCGACAATCTGGCGCATGAATGGACAGTGAGTATGTTGAGGTAGGCTCTTTAACAAATCGTATATTAAATGAGAATAGAAATGACGTCTTTGGACCAATTCGTCATAAATGAAGTTTTTGAAAAGTGCAAATTACCTAAGCAAGCGTAAAAAACAATGTCATTGTTTAAATTTTTTCACTAACCACCATAATTATCTAGTATTATATTATGAATAAGGTTCTACGCTGTGGAATGTTCCAAAAAAAAATCAGATGACTCATCTCTGAAAACATTTAGACAACATCCCTTCAAGAGGCTAACCGTAATGGCTGCATTTGCAACATATATGTATGTTGCATGTGTGTATGTTTCACAATACAGCACTCAACAATCCCAGGAGATGGCAAGGCACCGTGACGCAAACCACTCACTTACAAAATCTTGATGCATTCAAACAATGGAATGGGAAGTCTTACTGTGTGTGGACGAATTTCGCAACAACATGAACAGTAGTAATAACCGTGAAGAGCCATCGCATCCGCTGTTCTACAGATAAGGGTAATGCGCCTGCGACGTGTTGCAGCCTTAATTACCAAGAAGATACTCAAATGTCCATAAACAGCTCTAGTAGATAACTTTAACTACTTCAACGTGAAAAAGAAATCTAGAGAATGTAGCCATTAACTTGTGTCATATCCGTGTGAGCATGTCTAATGTAACCGACGTTATTAAAACGTTTTCGTTTTGATAACATCTTTCTCATATCGTCAGGATTCGTTTTTCTAACTTTTTATGAGCTAAATCTAACATTTTACACCTGATGGTGGATATGATTAAAGGTTTTAATTAGGAGTAAATAGATACAATCTTAATGTGCTCAAACTATGCGTTTCTTATAAACATTACATTTTCTGAGAGCTTTTATTAGCAGATAATGTCAGTTTCAAACCAATTAAGAAACCGTGTTTAAAACTGTTATAGCCCACAAATAATTAACTACATTTACGTAAATGAGGTACAAACTATCAGAAAACCATTATCCACACATCGCAATAGTATAATATAGAAGTTCTATAGAAACCCATATATGCAAGTAAACTTAGATATTAGTATTAACGTAAATGAGGAACCCCGCGGCTATGAGAAGTATAAAATGCGAGCTGTGTGACGCGTGACCTACTTTCCACAAGCCGGCTTCACCACATGTCGCCGAACCGGATGGCTCTTAGTACAACCAAAATAAAGAATAAATTGCCATGAACATTAAAATTACTTTAAAAACCGTCAGCTGCGTATGTACAGAAAAATCGTTGAACACAACACATGCAAATTAAGTGTGTTCAACTTCAAATATCCGCGATATGCGAAGAGATTATTTCGACGAGTGCGAGTGAAAGTTAAAATTATGCAACTTTCTACAACTGAATAATATTGTTCGGAGATAACAAAAACACGCATATTATTTTGCGTATTGTAGCAGCGGTAGTTACGGCGTAGCAGCGGGCGTTACGGCGTAGCAAGCGTGTGCGTGTGGTGACAAAGGCTAACATACATGTAGATTTTCAGTTTTATTTGTTTGAAAAATGTGTGTCGAATTCTCATGGTCCATATTTATAAGTTTTATATGAACACTTAAGAAATTATTGAATCACATATGTATATGATTTTATCCAATGATTGCAGGAAGGTCCAAATGCATGTGAGAATATTTATAAAATAATCGTATATTTCACTGCACCTGCGGCCTTATAAGCATCTACGGCTAATATTTGACGGTTGCAATTTATATCATAAAATCACTTCAGTTAGAAATCCAAAGATAGGTTTCCACCACATGTTATATTTGGAAAAAGTTCCATAATATCACTTCAACACAATTTTCAAACACATAATAATCCTTCGCCCGAAACCAACCACCACAAAATCCTATACCTTTTCAGGTGAGCGGTAAATGAGGTTCCAGATCGAAGAAACAGTTTCAGGATAACACAGGCAGCTACCGATCACTGTTCCAGAGTTCACAATCACTGTCACAGTCTGGGGGATGTTCAACTGTTCACTTTCGTTTTCGCGGCGCGTGTGTGCAGTGCGCGCGCGCTCGTGCCCTGCTCGTTTGCTCGACTACTCGCACTGGTCGCGGCGGCGGCACACCAAGCCGTTTTATACGCGTGAAAGTTCCGCGCCTGCGCAGACCACACTATCCCGGATCGGACAGATCTGACGTCCATTTGGATTTTGAAATCCTTTGATGACGCCATTCAAGTTCTTGCGGGTGTGACTGATGACTGCACCTTCGTGGTGATGTCCAATTTGGCCCACGAAGATGTTCGAGTTTGATTATTATGTTTGAAGACGATTATTTACTTTTGGGGGGAATACCAACCTATGCTGACCTACGCAAGATCCCTAAATTATCTTTGTCTGACTGGTTAAGTTAGGCATTGCACAATTCTTATTTGAGGAGGCTGAGAGACAGGTGATCGCTACTGTGCCAAGTTTTTATCTCCTCATAATCAATCAATGAGCGAGAAATATAACTGTAGTAAATAGGATGTGCAACCAGTTTTATTTATTTAAACTTCATGGACAATAGTGGTACATAGGTGGACTTAATGCCACAAGGCATTCTCTACCAGTCAACCTTTGGGTTAAAATAGTACAAAATTGTGATAGGGTACAAAAAAAAACAACTACCAGTTTTCGAAAATGTATATACTTATATATATACAATTAAAATAAACTAGTATATATTTTAACAAATACCAAAATAAAAACGATAAATCTGATAATAATTACTATGACTAGACTTCTAGGTAATTGAGTGCTATTTAGTCTGACTTAGATAGTGGCTCCGAACTTTTCTTTTAAAAGTGAATTTGCTTTCAGCTTTTTTAATGGCAAAAGGTAGCGCGTTCCAGAGCTTTATAGTTGAGATAGCGTAAGAATTTGCATTAAACAGGTGCGGTGTGAAGGTATTTAGAGGAGGAGATTTTTGCAAGCTCGCAGGTTACGACTATGAGAACTGCCCAACACTTTGAAATAAGTTTACAGAAAATCGGGAGCACATGGACTTTTACACGTCATATTTAAATAACCATAATATTTTAAATAATCTAGACAGAGTCGCCATTTGCTATCTTAATGTAGAAGAAATGAGACCTAGAAGTCACCTGGATTCAAAAGGACGGAGTCAGAAACCACGCATTTGTGAAGAAGATTTATGAGAAAAAAACGTCATAGAAATGTTAACCCCTAAAAATTCACCAGATTTGACAGATCGTGACTTTTTAGGGTTCCGTACCTCAAAAGGAAAAAACGGAACCCTTATAAGATCACTTTGTTGTCCGTCCGTCCGTCTGTCAAGACCGTTTTTCTCGGGAACGCGTGGAGGTATCAAACTGAAATTTCTATATGATACTTAGTTCTACTGTCCCTGGAAGCTGTAGAAAAATCAACCTTCTAAGTCAACGCAATCAAAAGATACAGCCACTTAGGCCGCAAATTTCCGCAAATTTTCGAAACTCGCACGGGAATCAAAACCTACAGGGTACTTCCCGTGAACTTAGAATCTTGAAATTTTGTACGAAGTCACGTCTTATAGTACAGATATAGGAAAAATTACGAAAACCGTAAATTTTTAGTTTCGTCATATAAAAAAAAGTTATATACCCACAAGTTTGTACGGAACCCTCGGTGCGCGAGTCCAACTCGCACTTGACCGGTTTTTTATGTGTAGTGTGTGTATTTTTTTTATCTAAAGGGACGAATCGTGCTCAACTTGTGAAAAAAACAATTTAAAGTAGTAAAGATAATCTTAATAAGTCACAAGAACTATTTAAGATGCGGCCAATCAAACCGGACCGGACTCCGGACACCGATTTCGACAGCCGGAGCCCGGCGCCGCCGTCCGGCCCGATCGGTGAGACCTCGTGTTTAATTGAAATATCAATTTGGAACCCAGCAGAAGCGGGTTAAAACTAAAATGAAATCTAAGTCAAATCGCCAAACAAAAGACTTCAACGCAAGATATTTCCAAATTATGTACCAATTTCAGGAAATGGGTGTGAAACTAAAACTATACTGTAATATCTCTCAAACGTTATACCTACTTATTGAATCAACAAACCATTTTGTTTAGTATTTTTTTGTTGTTCGTATAAATTGCTATTGCAATAATGTAGCTTGGGTATTGTGGCTACTGTGTAAAATAAGTTATTTATAAAATGATCCGTTGAAATATGTGTAACGGTATTACTTTTAGTTATTTTGTAGTGTACACTTGCAGAACTGAAACTACTGATGATTTTGAAATTAAAGAAGTTATTTGTTGCTTTAATTAAACGGTTAACACTAAATTAAAATATTGACCGCGCTCTTGGCAACACTGACGATCGTATTTCATTGTTATGTTCAATAATTCTAAAACGTAATATTCGTGCAAATAAAGAATGAAATGGCAACGTATTGCCATTTTGGCTACAATGGATTAATATTCTATTTTTCCTATTACATTTATTTATTTTACTTACAAATAGTTTATAATGAGAGATCCGAATAGGTAGAGTTTATTTGCTTAAACTTTAAGGAAGTAAGTAACATAACTCTGATTTAACAGCTTTATTTCGTAACTTAAGAATCATTCCGGGATGTTGTTTATTTTCTGTTAATAACATACAATTATCAATATTATCATGCTATAGAAAATTCAGAAGACTGACAGGCACAGCCAATTTGTAATATACTGTTTTTGGGGTAAGTGGGAAATCAAAACAAATAGTTACAGTACTGTTCGTCTGCTAACTAACTGCAGGCGTGACGCAACTGTTTTTCCCGAAAACAGACTGCTAAAGTATAAACTAGGCACACTTATGGTCCGCCAATGAACTGTTTGTGCGACTACATACATAACATAACATCATGATTGCTATCCCCGAAAGATTCAGCAGAAGTGTACCTAATAGTACACCCACATTACGACAGTTATGTTGAAAAGTCTCATGTAAAAGGGGCGAGCCTATTGCCATCAACCAACCCAGACTCCGTGGCTGCTACTCAGAAATTCCTGATGGAAAAACTCAATATTACTTTGTCCAACCTGGGAATCGAACCCAGGGCGTCATGCTCAGCAGTTGCAGTTGCGTCCACTAGAACAAAGAAGTAGTCAATGCGCTACTATTATGGCCTTAATTGTATATTATACGACCAGACTGGTTTTTAGGTGTAAAACTAATATAGGTAAACCATTAAGGACCGTCACTGCATTTCATCGCTTGACGTCATGAAAATCCCAACATGGCTTACACGCAAATATCGCTGCTCTAAATTTTCAATGAAAATAATGTATGGTAATGTGCCTACGTAGACACGACGATATTTCCACCGTACCGAGCGATGCATAGGATTTAGCTATATCGTCTGGCAAAATATATGTAAGTTTTCAATGATAAGACAGCCAAAAGCAGCTTGGTATTATTGTGGTTCTACTCAGAGCGTATACAAGTAATATGCACTAGAGTCAACCGTGATAATTTAAGCACGCTCTCTCAAACCCAACGGGTATGTGCCCGCGACACGCGCGCCAACACACAAATATGAAATTTACGGAAAGAGTGAAATCGAATAAATTGCCTATTGTCTTAGTATGGTGCACGAATTCGGCTGGTATTACTTTCTGTTTTCATCTCGACATGTGCGCGCCGCAGGTGAATGATCTCGACTAATTGTTAACTTGCGTCCCTGTCATTATCGCTGACTGCGTTATTACACGTATTTGCTATTCCACTCTTATTACCCGTCCACGTGATAATTGTTTTTTTGTTCGTTAATTAGAAAGATTTAATGGAGACGTAACCAGCATAACAATGATTGGAAATTCTCTTAACTCAACACAATTGATGGGTAAAGAAAGTTGCGGATTTGAAATGCTAACACTGTAAATATGTAGTTTTCTGCGCGGAGGTCCAAGTTCCATCAGGGATTCAAGGCCCTTACCTACATATCAAGACAGATCATAAGGAATGGAAGCACATGGAAAGCACAATAGGACGTGCTACTAAAAGTAGTAAGAGTTAAGAGGATCAGCGAGCTAGCCAAGTTTCGCAACAAGCTCAATGAGCTCAGCCGTCTGCTCCTGCAGCTGCAGATCTGATGTGTTTGATACACGTGACGAGCTCGCATGTCGCATGCCGAGCCGTAGTCGCACAGATCCGCTTTGCATAACAATGCCGTGTCACAACTTTCTTGTAAACGGAACACGAACTGAATTCGGGTTAGATTACTCACTGCTCTATGCCAAGTGTTCCGATTTACATAAGAGGCTTACCTACAAAACATTATCGGTATTATTGCAAATGTGTCAATACCTTCTCGTCTGTATCGCTCGCGTATAAAGTGAAAGTTTGTTTTAATTTTATAAATATTATTTCAGGTTGCGCAGAAACGCAATAAGAAATATTTAACGTATTAAAACAGTGTAAAAAAAAATAAAGTCGTAGAATCCGCTTGTGTTGTGTCCAAAAGAATTTTAATGCTCAGTCATACCGAGTAATGTCCGAACGAGCCAGAATTTTAGAAAGTTATGTAAGACTATGTCTTATTTTAATAGTTGGCTAAGTTTCTAATTATTACTCATGGAAATGCATAATGCAACGAATACTTGACGTGGAAAATTTTAGTAGCTCTTTCTCGACTATGTACCTACTTATCACAACGCCTAGCCTTGAAATGTCCCATCGATCCATTCCCACAAATGACTTAATAAAACAGGGTGGCCAGTTCAATTTTATACAACTTTTTTTGCCACCATTTCGATTTGAGGCCAAATGCAGCACTTTGATATTCTTTTTTTTATAAAAAAATATCGCAATTTTTTTACGAACAGTTTATAGGGCCATTATCGCCTTATTAGCTTCAGTAATTGTATTCTAAAGTTCCTAAAATAATTTAAAAAATATTATCTAAGTATTTTGCCAAAAAGAAGAGTCCGGAGCCTCGTCCGTGGTTTGTTCGCAGCTGTTTTACTGGTTTTACTTTCAGGACGTCAATACACAAATCTACCTTCTCTTAACCGGTCTTAAGCCGAAATATGTAATATGATATAATTATCTTCTAATTACCCCCCCCCCCCCCAACAGAGTTTCATTCACCAAAGGAAAGTAGACAAATAGTTTGGATGCCATTTGTATTACATACAAAAACACTATAAATCAAGCATAGCTAGACAAATTATTACATACCATCGTACGTAACGTAACATTATACGCCATTGACCTTTGTTAAAAAATATGAAGTTGTGTAACTCATGCGTCAAGCGTTCATTAGAATGGGGCATGCGCAGGCGCTGGTTCCGATTGTTCAATGGCCGGCGATGCGGACGCGCACAGAATGGGGGCGGGCTTATACCATTTCATAACATAACACTGCAGTAGGACTTCGACGAAAGCGAGTCTTGCGGATGCTGGAAATTCCGAATTTATTGCAACAACCGCACAAAATAAAAACCGAGTTACGCATAGCTGTAGCTGTACCTAACTTATGCAAGCCGTTACGTAGTGTTTCATGAAGTCCTGTGAAAGCATCACAAAACAACGTTCGTTATATTTTTTCGCGTTGAAAAATGGACTATTGGCCTGCTATAAACCGCTACACAAGTATGACGTGAAATAATGAAAAAGATAAAAAATTGGGGTTGCCCTCCATAAATGTAATTGAGGGTTGAAAAAAAATACGTTTATAACTGTGCAGTATGTCTATTGATAGCTCTTGTAAATTGTGTCGTAAAAATTATGTGTCCCCTCTCTAATTTCTAAAATAAGAGAAGGAAAATTCTGAAAAAAAAATAGGTTTGTCGAACGTAAAAAAACTTTCAACGAAAATAGGTTTGAATAACATTTGATATTTAGTTTATGAATGTACCCACGGGAACGTTTTAAATGTAGCCTATAACACTCGAGGATAATGTAGCTTCTCGTTAGTGAAAGAAACTTACAAACAAATACCTCTCTATAATATTATTAGTATAGATAAATAAAAAATAAGGAAAAAGGATCACGGTAAGAGCTTTTAAGCAAATTCTGTATATTTTTTTCATGATTGTGCTTACACCGACTTGTTTAAAAAATCTTCTTATGCTTTTAACTACATGTAGTCATGAACTAAGCTAATGTTAATCGTGTTATATTTCATCATTATGTCTAATCATTTACCAGTTTTGTCAATACCATGATATTGCAATTTCGCATTTAAAACGTAATGGCACTTTCGCCCGTCTACGTCTGTCTTAGATTGTGTATACTTATGCAGCCACAAATGTTCTCTTGTCATTGTCTGCAGATTAGTTGACAAAGCACATTGAAAAGCATATTTGTAACCAGGGTTGTGAAGGTTACTTTTTTATATTAATACTTTCAGAGGTTCAAATTTTAAAAATGATACCGAATAAGAAAACATAAACATGGAATACATAGTATTGAAATGGCCAGATTTATGTTATAATTTTCTTTAGGCATACGAGGTAAGCTGAAAATTTGTCACAGTATCGTGTTGAGAAGTCGCAAAGGACGTCTCTATGGGTTGGGTTGAAATTGATTAGTAGCTGTCACCGATAAATTAACTATTAAAGTTAATATCTAATGACATCAAAATACTCATCCAGTTTTCCGCAGTGGACTTAGAAGTAACTTGGCCCATGGGGGTATTATTAAACACTGTAGATATACTTCGAAGCAGATGAATTTAGAGTTAAAATGTAATTTAAATAGATTTTGTAAATCGTAGTTAAAGGCCGCAAACATAAAATAGTTGATTGAAGATCCCAATGGATGAATTAACGACGATAACAGAAGAAGATTATTATTAATTTCTTACTATCCGTGGTCCACATTAGCCCTGGATCGAAGGATTTGGAAGTCATGGGGAGAGGCCTTTGTCCAGCAGTGCGATGACACAGGCTATCAGTAACAGTATGATCCTTAGAGAGTGTATTTTGGGTACCCATATACATATTTTGTACCCTCCACAAGCTTTAGTTTGACCTTTGCTCAAACTCCATAAGCAACGCAACTCGTGTTCGCAGGGTCAGGGTCTAACTCACAACTAAACGCGAAGTTGGATCAAGGAACTCCAGCTCGAAGAACTTTCCTCTCCGATTTGCAGTTCTAGGTGACAATTATAAGGCACAGCTTTAGCCTTAAGAGGTCAAATAAAAGTACCATTATTAAATAGTGAAACTCGAAATTAATATAGTTATTTATAACCAGCCTTTGCCCGCGACTTCGTACGTATGGTACTTAGAATTAAAAAAAAAGATCATTTCTGTGGTAAAATGTAGCCTATATTTTAAGTAAGGCATCTAGCAGTAGAGCGGTGAAAACTGTGTTGAAAACCATGCAGTAGTTTTTGCGTGATGCGCATACAGAGAGACAGACAGATAAAAATTCTAAAAACGGTTGTTTTGGCTTCTGTTGCTCTGATAAAGACCGCCCATATATATTTTTTCAATGTGTCCAATGTACAGACATCGGCCTGATACAATTTTCTTATATATACAGATTCATAACAAAAGGGAAAATGCGCTTTCATTTTAACTTTATCTTCAAATGTTACTTTAGTAGCAACTGGCCTGAAATGGACTAAAAATAAATAGATCAGTGTTAAGAAGTAAACGATGAATACTTGACAGCCCTGTCTCAAGTTTTGTCA
Source organism: Standfussiana lucernea (assembly GCA_964057025.1). Lineage (NCBI taxonomy): Eukaryota > Metazoa > Arthropoda > Insecta > Lepidoptera > Noctuidae > Standfussiana > Standfussiana lucernea. The sequence goes on from OZ059785.1 coordinate 13,069,198, forward strand.
CTGAGAATATCTTCGTAGCAACACGATGGAAACTCGCATGGAGCCGAGTACAGCCGAGTAAGTACCCCATTGTGCTATAACTAATATGCCTAATTTATAAGTAGCTAGTACGAGCGGCTTATTGTCTGTTACACCTGCTCTTCTTATTATAAGAAAGTTGTTACGCATTAAATTACCTACTCTGTATCCGTAGAAAGCTTGGAAAACCGCGTAGTTAACAGATTGACGTGAATTATTTACTTAAGTATTTAAGTAATAGATACAATCAGATATCTGTGTCTATAACACATCAATCGTTAGGTAGGGATTGGTCCACTTTGCAAAATACAAATCTTGTTGGTAAAATGTTTTCTATAGCTTTAAGTAGATTATGAACATTTTCCATTCATAAGTTATTTATAAACGTTATGAAATAAGAAAGTTAGAAATTATTCTTATGAATGATCCGTGAATAGAGGTGTTCCAAAATTTGGGAATGCCCATAAACACATCATATTTATTTTGGCAAGGGCGTTGAGTCATTGTTGTTATTATAAGCACAAAATGCGGACACGGTGTTGCACAATATGTCGTGGAGGTGGCATAATGTACGAGCTACAAGGCATCCTGTAGACGTAACCGCTCGCGTGATTCATGCGGACAGTGAAAGTGGCACATATTTCGTGAGCAAGCTGCCGCCGCCCTATCTCTGTACCTAAATGCTAATCGAGCAGGTTGACGCGCCCGCAGTCAAGTCCGGGAAATGACAATACAAATACTTGTTTGTCCGAATTACAGTAGAATCCATTTATCATGACTCCGTCTATATTCACCAAACGATTAATATGAAGTAATTACACAGCGAAGTTTGGTTTTCATATAAAATTCTTTGTAACAAAGGATATAATGACTTCACTTATAGTGACATGTCGCTTATTATGACCCATTTTTGATAAATTACTAGCTGTACCCGGCATGCGTTGCAATGCACTTTTCCCTAGTACTACCTCCTTGTATTTTTAACTACACGACCAACCTACCTACCTACTCCCTATTTGCTCACCTTTTAAACCTCCCTTGGACTTCTACAAATATTTCAAAACCAAAATTAGGCAAATCGGTTCAGCCGTTCTCGAGTTTTTGTGAGACTAACAAGCGTCAATTCATTTTTATATAATATATATTTATATATATATAGATAGATATCCGGTTATAATGACCGACATGATTCCTATACCTTCGGCAGTGTTCGGCAACCTCAATTATTTTCAAAAATAGCACAAGATGGAATCGTTCAATTCAAATGTTGATCAAGCGTTAATTCAGTGGTTTATAAGTTATAACTAACAAAAACAGCAGGTTGTTTATTTTCTACAAAATGCTTTGTATGACGTCCGCATAGTATGACGTGTTTGTCATTTCTCTTCGATGTCATTATAAACGGTTTCCATTGTAGTTCTTATTGTTTCATGTGATTTTCTTGCAGATTCATAATTGAAATCATGTTTATGATACACAACGTAGGGTTTAACACAAGGCAGGAGTGTATCTCAAAACTTAATGCAAACACATACCCGTGTGGTAAACTAAACTATCTAAAAAATTTGTTTGGTTTGAACAACTCTTTAATAAGTTTTTGTTATTGCACTACTGTGCAAATATAATTGTGTGAAAGCTTTAGGCACGTTGGACTGAGGTTACAAGCCACCTACATAATGTACAAAGAAAATATTGATTCAGCTACGTAGGTATGCAGCCTGATAGTTAAAAAAATGTTTTCAACTTGTTTTTTTTACTGTAGGTAAATACCACTGTGGTTGTCAGACGGCTTCTCTGGTAATGTAAAAGTTACAAAGTAGGTCATTTAGCACCTTTTTATTCACAGTTCAGAATAACTAGTGCATTTATAATAACTTCCTGGAGTTTTGTTTGTTTTGTGTGTATTGTAAGGATCCGAATTACGTAAAGGTTACGAAATGTGTTATTTATTTTCTTTACGGCATGCTGCTCTTGAATAGCGTCTGTAAACGTAGCTATGTATTGAAGCTATTATAAATTTTCTTTTGTGTTTGAAAACCGTGAGATTACGAGAGGCTCGGCGCGCTGCGATGAATGAGCGACAATGGTCGCAGGCGCTGGCTCCGCGGCTCCGCCCGCCTCCCGCCTGCGCCCGCGCACTGCACACTTTCACTGGAATAGGCTCTGCAGCGATTGTTTATAATCTTGTTAATGCGCCTTTTATGTCGCATCTAGATGTATCCGGCTGATGTGACGGCCGTTGACTCCGTTTCTAATTGTGGTTAACTGTAAGATTACATATTCTCTTTCCACTTTTTACTAAGCGGGTGAAGTTAAACCGATATCTCTCTTCACGTTTGCACTGTGCGGTCGAACACTTGTGAGTATTTACGTACCTACATATTCTTAACTCTTCATAGTGTGAATATTAATTATTTATTTATCTTTGACTACCTGAAAAAAGAATTTCTGAAATCGAACGATTGTATCGTGTGTACTCATTACGTCTGTGAAGCAATCACAAGAAAAATACACTACATGCGTACCTACATCAAATATTTTTCTTTATTTTATCGAACTTAGATATCGAATTCAATCATGTATGCGCAGTATCGCTACACAATTTAATTTGATCTTATACAGGGATTCATTCGCAGGTTAATAATATGATATAATATGAACTCATGTTTCATTATGTTATGGCACAATATATTTATTTTCTTCAAGAAAAACTACATAGGATCAGCCTTGTTTCACGGCTTGGCTGTAGCTGTAGGGCCGGATGGGGCTGGCATTGCCGCGACTGTCGTAGAAGTTGACGAGAGCCTTGACGCTGCCGGGTCCGGGGGTCGTTATGGGGTTAGCTACAGGTGCGGGGTTGACAGGGATAGGCTTTATTTGGGCAGGTTGCGCAGGCTTCGACGGCGCCGGCTGAGGTACAACTGGCTTAGGAGCAGGCACCGGGGTCGGTGGCTTAGTAGTGGGTGCAGGGGCCACCGGCGCCGATTGCGCTGGTTGCTTTGGCGCCGCAGGGGCCGCCACGGGTTGTTTAGGTGGCACTACAGCGGGCTGCTGCCTTACACCCCCACTCTCCATGTTGATAAAGTCGATGTTGGCATGTTTGTTTATTGGTACGATCTTTCGACCTGAAATTTAATATATAAGTACCTATTAATTTTAATTTGCTGCAGATTAAAATAATTACGTTTTTTGATTTGGTTATAAACTATTAAGATTTTATGACACACAGCTTTTAAATACAACCTGTTATTTAGTCTCTCTCTAATTATAGAACAGAATGTCTTTGTCAGGCTGTGGATTCAGAAAGCCAAATCATCTACACCGCACCGATTAAAGTAGTAAGTAAAGCTAAAATTTGTTATAAAATTGAAAAGAACTTAAGTCTCAAATTAAGATTTTCCTGAAATTCAGCTTAGTTTTATTTTAGGCATCGCTTAGAATTTTCCCAACTATGTCGGGGTTGGCTCCCAGTCTGACCGGATGCAGCTGAATACCAGTATTACTCATGGAGCGACTGCCTATCTGACCAACACAACCCAGTTAATACTGTTGTTGTCAGACTTTTGGGTCTCACTATCTGTATCGGTACATGTAATAAATAATAAATATGTTGTTACTTACATTCGATTGAACAAAAGACGAATAACAAGATCAAAGCGGCGGCCTTCATGGTGCTCACAATTTGACTAACCTCCGGAACTCTTTACCTCGCACTGTCGGCACCGGTACTGATACTGATGAACGGCGAGCTAGACTCTGCTCTGATTGGTCGCTATCAATATTTGCCAGGGTCGAGTCGTGCAACCGCCGCGTCAACTGGTCGCGTCGGTACGTCAGCGACCTCTGCCTGGCATGACCTCATCGATAACGTGTTCTCGGTATAGCCGGAATGTTTACATACACAAATAAAGATATATTTAATTAGGTTTACTAGCAATGTAGGCATTAACTGCTTCTTAGAACTACTTTTATTGTGGACATCATACTAACTTTCACCTCAATGCCCTACTCATCCCTAATACTATAACTCCTGCGCTGGGGTGAAAATGCCGATGGCGATGCATGCGCCCATTCTCCGGGAATTGAGCCTTCACGAGTGACTCCTCAGGTGCTTCCAGCATGTCTACACAAGGCAGTCAAGCCTGCTACCAACCGTGCCGTATCAAAGTTTATTTTTTTACAGCTGTTACAGCGGCTGTTCTCGTGACATGAGTTGAAAAATGTGCCATTAAAATCTAAGAAATGACAAACGAGGAACAAAGTATTTTTTCTTGAACATTACGTTAAATGAAATAATCAACCTATAATTTTCCCACATCTGGGACTCCTGGTAAGATAAATGATCTACCACGTGAGTCCAGTAGGAGTTGGTGGTTGTCACATAACTCGTTGTTAGAACTTACTGATTTCGTCATGATTGCTACCTTCAAATTCTTTAAAGCGGGGGTTGTTTCATGAAGAGTCACAAAGTAAAGTGCGCGCCTACCGCATCAAGTACGGTTGGGGCAGAGGTGTAAGCATTCTAAGATTTGACGCCCCAGCCCACTATGGTTATCCGTCCCGTAAATTAAATAGTAATGGAAAATGACAGAAACTATTTAGTTTTACAAATCGGTACATATACAAACATGTCATGTAGCATTTTATTGCTGCTTTATTATATTAATAATAAGTAATAACTAAAAATATGTTTAACTGCCTTTAGAACTTGCAATTTATGTTAAACTTTAAGAACAATACTTACCTATTTGCATTTAGATTAGGTTAGGTTGTTATTAAATTGCATTAGGTTGGGTGAAGTTTTAATTGTGAAAATAAATCAACATGTGGTCTATGAAAGGAAGCAACCAATCAAACTATGACTAGACACTGACCTAATGGTATCAACCCTAGTAACACTGCTATCAAATCGTTTGAATGCGGTGCCGCGGGAATGGTAAGTATTGTTTTATCAAAAAGAAGCAATAATATCTATGCGATGACGAACGCAGGGAGCTCAATTTAGCACCTTGGAAAATCATACTAAAACGTAATTTTTAAGAGACTCACAAAAAATAAACTAAGAACCTAATAAGTTTCTAAGCAACGTTAAAATTGTTTCAACAACAAATTTACAGGTTTGACGGTGACATAGTAAGTACAAGTTACTTTTTCGACTTACAAGATACAATGCAAGAGATATCTGGAAAATTAAATTTTCCTCTACTGGGCGGTAGAAGATTAACAGCTACATTTACCAGCAGTTGCCGCTCCAATACAATATTTGAATGGCCCTCTTGGACATAGGGTAAAATGGGCATACATAGGGTATACGACACTGAGTACCTACGACGTGACCGCCACCATTGCTTTATGATAGAGCAAACTGAGGGTTGGTGCGGGAACTAAGGCCTCGTGCCCGCGATCCTCTGGTGAGACAATAAAGGTTTTAGTTTTAGATCGGTATATGTTATTAAAATATTACTTTTATGTTCACAATACCGTCCTCCTGACCGTTTTCGATCATGGCGGCCAATCTCAGATGAGATTAGCCAACGGCGCGGGAGATATTATTATAGAGCACAAGTGTGTGAGCATGCAGGCACAGGTGCACTCACTGTTCCCTCTCTCTAATAGTCTGGTGGGGCGGCAATCTGACACGTGCCGAGGAACTCAGGCGTAAGACCAACGGCTTAACGTGCTTTCCGAGGCACGGAGGTTTCATACCACCAACATCCAAACTCCGGGTTACTGAGAAATTCCTAATGGAAAAACCCAATAACACAGTCCAACCCGGGAATCGAACCGAGTCGCGCTTACGACACCTACGATTAGTCCGGTATTTTTTAATGATAACTATACACAATTACTTGAAATCAAAGACAGAAATAGCAACGCAAATAAATAAGAAAAACCCGTGTCTTTCGTTCACATTAAATGACATGAACAAAACATTTTAGTCTTTGTTGTTGCAGCTGTGTGGGTGATAAGAGAACCGCAGCCGACAACAAGACAAGTTGTTATGTTATTGCTTCAATTAACTACAATTTGTTCTAATGAAACAAGACTTTAATATGCGTCTAAGTTTAAATATAGCTGGGAAACCCAAAATTATACGTAATATGTAGCAAGGTACGGTCTATTATCCTTACGAAGCATGATAAATTACATTACTTAGGTATATCACGCCTGTAGTTGCCTAAACCTAAACGACAAATGTGTTTTAGTCCTATGTAGGTAAGTAATTAGAGGCGAGAGGCGGGCAAATCTTAACTCCGGCTTGCTTCTATAATCGGATCAGTAGGTCAAATTAGTAGCATAAAACCTAGAAGCAACAAATCTATTTCAGTCTAATAATTTATTACTTAACAGAACCTTCCTGCAGCAAGCAAATTGAGCATCATCAAACTTACATTATAACAAACCATTCCAAACGGTAGCTATATAGGCATGTACTTACATTGTACAGTTCCAATAGCACAAGTATTCAAACGTGGATCGGAGGAGAGCTTAATGCATTAAACATCGAGTAAGATACGATTTTCCCGCAGTGCGCGGGCGCAGCACGCTACTGCTGCATTGCGAGCGCGCGCTCGCCCGCAACGATGCGCTTCTGATAATGTCTCTTTTCTGATGACTTTCTTTTATTCGTGGGATATAAATACTACTACGAGCACATCCCGTTTCCGCAACCAAGTCACCACGTGAATGCACTCAAAATGTGCCCAAACTTTCGATAAAAACTGTTGTCTTTGCCATGTTCCTAACACTCTAAATAGTAGGTATCACGTTCAGAATGTAAGTAAGGACAAAATGGAAGTTTACAGAGGCTCAATTCGTTTAGGTAGCGTACAGAATAAACATTGTTAGTCCGCAGCTCTCTTTTTCGGAAGTCTGGACATAGTGAAATGGGGATTGGTTAACAAGTCATTTGGGAAATGCATGATAAAAATCAATTAATGCCAACCGGAAAATAATTAAGTAATAAGTTAAGGCTGATGTATAAGTTGGCTGGTGGAAGTGACCGCATGTCCTCGTTTAGGTAACATCCGTTTTTGTTACTCATCGTTGGTCACCTTGATGAGTATTTCAATGAAATCATTCTGTTCATTCATTATAATGGTAGGCCCCATTATAAGGACAATTATTATTACCAAGAAATCGAATTCAAGTCTTTGGGCTACAAGAAATTTTTAACCATTTCATTCTTTAAAAGATGCCATGAGAAATTCTACAATAAAAACGTTTTTGCAAAAAAATAACCGACTTCCCAAAAAACACAAAAAAGTGGAAAATAACTTTACTTTCGGAAGTCGGTGCCAAAAAAGTCAATGAAACAAACAGTAGTCACCGACTTCCGAAAGTAAAGTTATTTTCCACTTTTTTTTGTGTTTTTTTTTTTGGAAGTCGGTTATTTTTTTGCAAAAACGTTTTTATTTTACCCTTTTTAGTTATCGCATCACACACAAATCCTTGTCAAGTATCAATTTCGCAATTTCTTTTACTTGGATGACATATTTTTTCAGGCTATTTAGATTTAAAAACCAAACTGCTGAAACGATTTTGATGAAATTTCTATGGGACCAATCGGGACGTAGATCCATTCCGATAAAAGAATATTTTTTCAAATCGGTTCACAAATGACGAAGATATGAGGTAACAAACACAAAAAAAAATACAACCGAATTGAGAACCTCCTCCTTTTTTTGAAGTCGGTTAAAAAGTTAACAAATGCGTTCCGCAAATGACAATATCCATTGAAGTAGAAACACATGTCTCGGGTATCCATATCAAGCGCAATGCGAGTTTCGTACACAATTTTAATAGTTGCGTGTTCTGAGATGTCAATGTCGGAAACCTGCGGAGGTCAATTCTGTTTACCAAGACAGAATGTGCTCTGCGTCTCACATTACACATTCAGGGCAGTCACCGTCGTCGACGCAAAAAACCATCGCGCTATGAATCTCAACAACACATCGTAATCTATAGTAGGTGCATGACATCACCAAAAGGTCGCGCAGTATCGCCTTCTCGTACCGCTCGTGCTCCAGAGCTCCGAGATCACTAGTGCGCCGTGACCGCGCTTGAAACAACGTTTTAAACTTTATTCAAAATGAAAATTGCACTAGTATTATTAGTTTGTGTCGCGGTATGTCGGGCCGACGACTTAGCGCACGCCGCAGGGCAAATCTTCAACAACATATTGCCTAATTTAATCGGAAACTCTGTGAACGGCCAGCAAGGGAACACAGCGACCAACACTCTCTCGCAGATAGGAACAGTGGTCGGCGGAGTGGTCGACTATGCCAAGAAGAAGAGCTACGAGGACCTGCTGCGTCAGGTGCAGGACTCCACCACCGACGATGACATCCTGAGGATCAGTGAGGAGATGTTCAACTCGGACATCAACAACGCTTTTCCGTACATCCAAGTCAATTTGCAAGGGAATACCAGCCCTCTGTTGAAAGATGACAAGGCGCCTGCTAAGTAAGTTACTTTGTTATGACCTAAAGTATCGAATTGAGCCAAATACTATACTTATGTAGCATAAAAAATAACAATGATTATATATTTTACTCACTGGGTACTACCCAATAACAGTATTTAGGTAACTTCTACGAAATTAATTACATCGCATACTTATATTTGACTGAAATTCATGCGACGTAGTATTCAAGAAATGTTGAAGGTTTTTGTATTAATAATGATTTATATTATTTGCTTATTAATTTATTTGTTACCACTTCGCTATTCGTAAAAAAGTTAGTACTTACCTAGGTACCTAGTCTTTGTTCTAAACACGTTCTGTTCGTTTCATACAAATAGACAATAAAATGTACCCAGTCGCTTCCTAATAATTTGATAACATTCTAGCCTGCTGAGTGTGCCCGAGAACGTGTGGAGCGGACCTACAATAAGGCCTTTTGTTGCACTCTTTGACAATTACCACAAAAACGTGATAAGACCAGAGTTCGTCACGCCCAATGTGAGTACCTACGTATATCGTTTCAATTGAATAATTCTTTCCAACGTGTATAAACAGCTAGACACCTGCATCAAACAAGGTAAACTAATGCTAGATGATGTCATGTTGCAGGAGGAAACGGAACAGACCACTTTTATCAACACAATCCTTGCGACCGGACCAATCAGAAGTCTTATGAACTTTTTAGTCAGCAAAGGTAATGAAACCTGTTTTTTTTACTTATATTACCTACGTCAACCACGGGAAGTTATGTATAATCCAACTTAAAATGTTTCTACCTATCGATTTAAAAGAGCCTATCTTGACCAATTACTATAATTGTTACTGCCAATATAATTAGTATAACAGGTACTTAGGTACTACGGTAGTATCTAAGTACCTGTTATACCTACTTAATATATTAGGTAGGTATACGCTACACTGACGATCATAACACCTAGCTAGTATGTACCTAGGTCACTACAGGGCTTCCACATTCTCATTCCATCTACGTTTGCAATTGGTATCCTACCTGCTGCAACACAATGTATGTTTATAGTATACACTTTACAAACAGTGAATCTATACCTAGTAATATATATGTATATATATAAAGAGGTAAATTTTGTAAGTTTGGATGTGGGTGTAACCTGGGAACTAGGTACCGACTGATCCGGGAAGCTGTATTATCTATATTTAAAACGTTCCCGTGGATTAATTTCAGGCTATAACGCGACCTGAGCCGCCAGAAAAAGCTAGTAAATTATAAAATTAATCCAGTCTTAGCAATCGACCTATGCATATCTACCCACAAACATTCATACATATCACAACATGTACATAACTAGGCACCAAAGCACGTACAATTAGTAGGTAGACTACCTACAACACCTAGGCACCTACAACATATTGTGTCTTGAAGATAGACGCGATTAAAACTAATAGTTTATACTATAATTATTTCCTGTTAGGTCTGACTCAAATGAACGAGTACAACGAGCAAGTGCAGCTGTTGAAGAAGATCTGGTTCACTAAGTACGCGCGCCACTGGACCGGCTTGTGCAAGTGCAGCTGTGCCTTCGAGAACATATTCATGGCTGAACTCAAGTCCAGCGATGTACTCGGTAAGTACAGGGGTCCTGCTGTTACCTATAATAGCAGTTTTTTTTTTACTTTGTGGGCTAAGGATGGTAGGTACAGGCCCTGATCGCCCACTCACTATATCTATAAAAGTCACTCTTTTTAACCTTTTGACCGCCACGGACGCCTATGGACGTCAAATCAAAAAGTGCTCACGATGCCACGGACGGCATAACACGTCTAATTTGGATGCGGTGAAATTGTGGCTTGGCGTTGAGGGCAAGCGCGTGTGTTTATGCTCTGGCGTTCAAAAGGTTAAACCCTGAAATCAACGACGGAGTTTCCTAAGAACAAAGTCTTTCCCAAATTGTTAAGACATTTCTATACCAATACATCTCAACAGTAGGCGACACCCTGTCAGGGCTGCTCATGTAAGGAGTTCCGTTTATTGTTAGTTGCATCATCAATTAGCACTCGACACAGGTTCGTAGAGCACAGGCCCCAAATATAGCACTCACGTAACACTGAAATGACAACTACTTACAAACATTCTACAGGAAGGTTTTGTATTGCATAAAGAACCTTCTCCATGTACCTATGACGTCGGTTAAAATTTGGGCATAGATATAATTGGCGCAGGCATTTTATAGAGTTTAATTAAGTTATATGGCAACAGATAGAGAAGGAATATTATATAGATGGTGTCTCACTTGCTGGAGTGTCCAAAGTGTCCCAACACCCGCACTTTACAGGACCTAAAAACGCCACAGACGCTTGGGTATATTAACGTGGCCACATAATGGACCCAAGGAATTTAAATAAGTCGTACCATCGATACGAAAGAGAAAGAAGGAATACATCGATTTTCGAATATGGTTAGGTACAAGATTTCTGTTTTTTTTTTTTATTTATTTTGGCTTTCCCTCTCGACTAGTTATACTTACTTATACAATACTAGCTTATGCCAGCGGCTTCGCCCGCGTGAATGTCGATAATTGACCCACGGGATCGTCCTACCTGGATGAAAAGTAGCCTATGTGCTATTCCAAACTATAATCTATGTCTGTACCAAATTTCATCCAGATCCGTTCATCCATTCTGGCGTGATTGACTAACAAACATCCATCCATCCATCCATCTAAACTTTCACATTTATAATATTAGTATAGATAAGCTTAGTATCTATATAAAGGTATGATACTTACACCAAATTATTTGTATTTACAGGTCTGCACAGCTGGTTGTTCTTCGCTAAGCGCGAACAAGATCGCAAAGCCAACTACTTGGGCTACATGACCAAACTAGACCTGTCCGGGGTAAGCTATAATCAAGCAAATATTGTAATAATCAAGCAATATTATCAGGCACCTACTTTCTAATTGAAATAACGCATCTCGAACTGAAATCTTGGGAATCAGCCGTGCCATACACATTGTTACCCATACTAGCCTAACAAAATCAGACCATACCACACAAAATACAAAACTGAATTTTGTACAACACTTAGCGCCCAGCTTCGTCAGTGCCGCTGAGGTTATCTATCATAAAGCTAGGTCAGTAGAACGATTGTCTCAAGTACCTACACAATATTTGGAAACGAATCAAAACAAACTTCCGTTGGGCAATTGTCGAAACATAACATCACCCCTGAATAATCCGTAAAAGGTTAGACAGAGGTGTCCCTACCTAACAGTATGTACATTCACATTTTGTCAGTGATATCAAGTCCCATGTTATGGGGGAGGGAGAGAGCCTATTGCTAATCATCGAGTCTAGTTCATAACCGAAATAACATTGTTTTACAGAAAGGCATTATCCTGAAGCAGCACTCGATCCTGAGCGACACGAAGGACGCCCCTGAAGTGACCATGTTCGTGGGCACGTCTCCCGAGCTAGAGCTGGCGCTGTACACCATGTGCTTCATGGCGCGCCCCGACCGGCCCTGCCGCCTGCGCTACAATAACGTCAACTTCTCCATACAGACCAAGACGCTCAAGTCTGAGAACGTACTCCTAATTGATACAGCCTACCCTGTCTATTAACCAGCTACAAAACTAGCTATAGTCGTTGCATAACACAAGCGCGCGTCAATTATTGCACTTTAAATCTTATGCCAATAACATAAAACTTCATAATGCGTGCTTGCAATTTGCAAAGACTATACATACTTACTCAATATTATTTTATGCAATAAATATTTAAAGACAACTAACACTCAATCTGCGTAGCTGTACGTAAACTAAAGCTCTCTTAATTAGGTCCAAATAAAGATAATTATTTATCCAAATACATGGGTTATGTATTTATGAACTTTAGAACAAGATAACGCTAGAGATAAGCGAGTTCTTATCGGGTCTCGATCCGCGGGTCTTGCCCCTACGATAAGCATGTTATTAAATGTGAAATTTTATATTTACTATAAATTAAGAAGTGTTAAATAATAAAAACAATTAAATGTAAACATCTTTTTTATTGTAACATTTCTCTAAAACACCGACGACTATAACACAAAATATTCATAAGTAAGGTAAACACTAAACTCATTTTATAGATCGTAACAGCATAAAGGAAGTGGATTTAATCATTTTTTTACTGTCAAAAATGGCACAAAAGTAAATTGATTTTATTCACGAGTCGTTATTGGCCAAATAATTCGTAAAACTCGACAACGTATGCTAAAGTTTATAGATAATTACTAATAAATAGCAAGATTATCTACTCAAGCGTTAAGAACAACGATTAAAATCTTACTATACAAAACAAGGTATCAAATATTGTTGTAAAAATAATTTATAATTAAAGCTACAAACAACGACGATAAAGCTTATTAAATATTGTAATAAAAATACACTATTTTTTAATAGAAAATGTAAACATACACTATGAATTAACTAATCATTAATTTTAACAACAGTCATGTTAATCACTCAAGTGAATAAATAGCTTGAAAAATGCTTGATAAAAATAAGATTCTTGGTGGAGATAATAAAAGTGTAATTTTGACCTCTTCTGATTATAAATCACGACCACTACAGAAGCTCAGTGTATATGAATATAAGATTATAGGTACATAATGATAAAATACACAAAGTAAACGCAGTACCAAATGTTCAACAGATCACTTTAGATGTAATGAACCCGTAATTCCTAATTACTGAATACTAATAGTTAGCTTTAAATACTTCAATGTTGTATGCAATTGTTTGTATACTTACGCTACATTTTCCTACTTATATTAACTTTACCTTCTATTATATTTTACTACGTTCCAACTGACCAAATCGACAGTAAAGATATGTTAAAAGTAAGAAAATAAATAAAGAAACTTATTGTAAGACGATATTAAATACTTCTGACTAGAATACCGTTGGATGATTTGCAGTATATCCACAGTGTAGATAGATATATTAGTCTTATATTGTCTATATTTAAACTAATTTGCTTATAAATCTACAATTTAAATTCTCTAAAAAATATATACAAACAGTCATGAAAATATCTAAAACCACTATTTCAATAAGTTCATCACTCAAAGTATTCTCGCCTCACTATTCAGGTATCAGCGGCACAGATTCTCTTGAATACTTTGCAGTAAACATAATATGGCATAACTGGCTACAAAACTGATTTACAATTAAAAAAAAAAATATTCATGATTGGATGTGATTACATGAGTAAAAGTTACACTTAATTCAAACAAAATAGGACCCATATTCGTGCGGCATGACTCCGCGGCGCGGGTAGAACGTGTGCGTCTGCGAGTAGTTCATCAGGTTCGAGATATTGGACGTGTAGATGTCGGCGAAGCGGAACAAACGTCTCGAGAAGTAAGTCGGGTTGTGGTATGTACGGAACACGCTACCGAATTGTGGGTTAAATACTGCCTTTATTTCATTCCTGCAATTTACATAACATCTCCTACAATGGAAGCATGAAAACAACAAAACATAAGCGTTATTTTACAGCCAATCAATCACGACATATTTACGAAAATTTTGATTATAATATGCTTAAAAGTAATGCTTATAAAAACAGTATGCTTAATCGTAGGGACTGACATATAAAGGGATAATAATACTTTGCCAGCTCAATATTAATAATGAGTAAGTGGGTCTAACATCTGAGAAAGTTGTAAGAGAAATAAATAATAAGCGTCAAGTGGAGCATATATTATGGGTAACAATAACTTACTTCCATTTGCTGCCTTCTTGCAACAAGCATTTTAGATTTGCAGCTTTAGTAATAAAGAGGCGCTCAGTTGACTTCAACAACAGTAACTACTTACCGCATCCACAGAAAGCATGAACAATTATTGTGAAAGTGAACAGGTTAAAGTACAAACCTGAGGTAATCCCGCTCGTTCATCCACTCGGTGACGACCTCCAGCGCATCGGCGTCCTTATAGTCCTGGTGGTCCTCGATGAGCTGCGTCAACATCTGCAGCCAGTTGGCGTTCTCTTTGAACGACTGCGTGTTCAATGTGTTGATTTCGTGCTGGAGACAACACATCCAATATTTATTATTTTTGAGTTTACGTTACGTGTTAAATACGAAAGTTCTTTTAAAAAGTTTTTTTTTAATTAGAGCTGTAAATCAAGACTTCATGATTGCAAATGAGATGAAGTCGTCGTTTATGATTATCCACCTTTATACAAACCTTTTTTTTTAATATAAATTAATAAATTATTTTTGAATAAGAATTGTCCTACAAAGTGGTCGCGAGTGCTATCTGGGTTAGGCAGAACATTATCGAGATGTGACCATGAGGGAATTCTCAGTGGCAGCCTGGAGCTTGAATTTGTGCTTGGTTAATTTCAATAAGCAATATTTAAAATGATTTTTAAATATTTCAAATTGCTGACCCCCGTTTACATTCGTCTAATAAAAAGAAATAATTACTTTGTGTTTATAAATATCCAAATAGGGTAGTTGCATCATTAACCAATAATTCAAAGCCAAAACTTCTATAAAACCACTTTAGGCCTGAAAACTCGATAAATCAATTAACTGTAATATTAAGCTGCATCTACGCTGGGCGAGCCGAACACGATCGGAACACGAATTTGCGTAGCGTAGACGGACTTGGTGCCTTCGACCTCGACTGCCGCCTAGAGAATTTGTGCTCCGCTTTTGCTTTACTCTTGTTGGGTAAAATCAATAAATAGTTAATCATTGAGTTGGTACATTAGTGATGTCACAGCTTGCTTTAGCCCTACAAAACCTAGGAGGAATCGCGTTTGTATTATTATTTATTTTTTTACTCGACTTAGCATAAGGTCGTCAGATATACATCCGGCCTTATGCTTCTGACGAGCAGTTGAGTGTTGGTTACGTTGGTGTTAACTACCCAATTAGAAATGTCGTGAACTAACCGTCAACTCGTTAATGATCGCCCCGGTGCGCCAGCCGTGCTCCAGAGTGACGTCAGCGAGGTCGCTGTAGGGGTGGTCGCCGAAGTACAGAACCTGGTGGCCGTACCAGCCCGTCAGGTCCTGCAGCTGCTTCACTGTGCCCTGCAATGTCAAAAGTACACCTTTAATAACAAAATAATGATTTAATACTGGAAATTTCAGGTCCATATAACTCGCAATCAGCGTGCGTGTATGACGAAATGTATAAATGTAAATTCTGTTTCTGCATACCCCCATTATAAAAAGGCAGATTTCTGTATGTATGTATTATTAGGGAAAACTTTTTAATGTCCCGAATTGTTTTCTGCACTCAACTTTTAAGGAGCATGAGTGTAGTAATTAGATAATAATGTCGTCATCAAATCGCGTGGTGATCAAATGCTCGTGCCTTCTCTGTATGGGAAGAGGCCTTTGTCCAGCAGTGACACAGTTACAGGCTTGTATTAATGTCGTCATTGGTCAGTAGTTCGGGATCCGTCGGCATCTGCGAGTCTGGATTTGAAGAAATAAAAACTATAATGGGTTACACCATCATGTTCCTGCCATTGTCCCATTTGACTTTGGAATCTTGTTTTATTCTTCCACTCTAACCTGTCAACGGTCATAATTTTTCATTCACTTGCTTTTCTTTCATATCATTTCTCACACAATTCATACATCTTTTCTTTGGCTGTCTCACTTTCGCTGGCCATCAACAGTTTTGTACTTCTTTACTTTTTTTTACAAACATTTGGGTGCTAGTTTTACCTAATAGTACATCAACATTTCGCTATTAAAGTTTTTTCAAATTTATTTACAGGTCTATGTCAAGAAAATAAGAGTTTTACCTCATAATAAATAATTCCTTTTTCTAATGACGAGACTTTCTCCCATATGTGCGTGTTGGCGTTTTTGTCGAAGACTCGGATGGGCCGTGACACCTCCGTGAAGAACTTAGGTTTATTCGCGTTCACTATCACGACGTCGAAATAATCCCGCCAGTCATGACCTACTAACATTTCCATGCCCGCATGCCTGTGTAAGGAAACCATACACACAAATCAGTGAATTCTGTAAAATAAAAGATTATTTTAACCTGGTTAACTTAAGGGCTTAGGTCCTGCAAAATTGACAACCCGTCGAAATATTCGCGCAGGTTTACAATGTACTTTTGATTGAAGTTATTAATTAACTGTAATTATTTTTAGTGCAACATATTATTGTTTATATGCTTAATATAATCACGTATTTCAGGCGTAAATCAGGCGTTGAAAAAAGGTCTCTCGTGCACAACGCGCGTCCGGATTATATTTCAGTATATGTTCCAAGGCAACAGAGGCCTAATCGCAAAATCTATCGAGTCAATCTTTACCTTTATATCCTTGTCTTCAAAATTTGCTAGTTACTCTTTCCAAATAAAATATTTTAATAATCTGATTACAATAATATCGCCAAATTACGTGGGTTTTGCTCTCATAAAATACACAGTTTCAGTCAAAAGATTTGTGTTATTTTTCGATTTTATTTAAGAGCCAATGTTGAATGACACGAAAAAATAGAAAAAAGCAGTAAAATTAACCTGAACTGAATTAGTTAATATACCAAAACACCCATAAAATTACAGTTTATATACAGAAACGTCCGTAATATTTCCTGTGACCGCCTAGCGGTCGAGGTAGAAAGAAGGACGTCGGAATAGCGTCAATTGTTTTTCCAGAAAACGCTTGACGATCGACGACACAATCATGCTATCAAGGTCATGTTATGTCATGCAGGTCGCTCTACTTAATAATTTTAACCGACTGCAAAGAAAAGAAGGGTTACGTTTAAATCTATGATTTTTTTACATGCGCGAAAGACACTATCGCAAACGGATACTTGCAGGAAATAAAATTCCTTACTATGAATTGAAATTAAAATCAAAGTTGGCGGCTACGAAAACAATTAACATGTTCGTCATGGGTATCACGTCCATAGTAATTGAGGGCGCTCTAAGCGAATATGGGTGTCAAAATCAAAGACGGCGGATACGAGAATTATCAAATTTTTCATCACGGGTGTCATGTCCGTGGTAATCGAGGGCGCTTTATACGAATATGCTGCTAAAATCAAAGATGGCCGATTGGAAAAATACTTATCGAAACAAAAAAAACAACAGAAAAACTGAAAATCTTCGTTGGGACCATCTTGGTTTTTTATTCTGACATGATTTTCGTTATCAGTTACCCCGAAAGCTATGTAAACGACACCCATGAAGGATAAACTGAAAATTTTCGCCGGCACCATCTTTTATCACCAGATTTTCAAATCACTGAAATGTGTCAGGTGTCCTTTCGCGTAAATGACCTAGATTTTTAAAAAGTAACTCCTTATTCAATTTTGCAGTGGCAAGGCGACAAGTTCCATTATGCGGAAGCCAAAAAAACATGTTCGAAAACTAGTGATCATGAATTTTAATACATATATACGAGTATACCTATTCGAAAAATTTATTTATTTACATTATTGTATGATTGTTCCTGGAAAAAGGAATCAATATATAGTTCGAATTGATTACCCCCTTTTTTTGGAGTCGGTTAATAGGCAGGTAGAGCAGCTTTAGCATCATCTCAAATAATTTAAGTGCGACTAGGTGTCAAAGGGGGAAATCCCCACACACACGATTTGTTTTTGTTTTTCGTGTGAATTTCTGAGTTTTGCACAATAAGACAGTTACTAATAGTTTTGCCATAACTGTTTAAGGATTAGTAGAATATTTTAAGAAATCCTTTTTTTTTTCATTAAGCCAATACAATACACTCATGCCAATGCAAGCAGTTATGTGACGTTGATGATGTCTTTTTATAAACCCATATCTCTATTTATGATGATTACAAATGATTTCCTAACGGCATATGTTGTATGTTTGTCAAATGCGTCAAACACGGCAGTAAACGTGTTTATCTCATTTGTCTATTAACATACTTGCCACACGTGCTTATTAATAGGACAATCTGTGTTCTATGTTGATACAATGTCGTATTCTGAATGGCCTACACCTAATTATACATGTAATACTAATACATAAGACACATGTAACTTACACAAAGTGATATGGACTATTAGTGACAAGAAATAGCTTCTTATCACTGTCTTGCAGCATTTGAAAGTATTTCCTTAAGTCTGAATTGGGTCTTATATACTCCTTCACATTTTGAGCAACAATCTTATGCATGATGGGATGACAGCTTTGCACCGAGTTCTAAAATCAATACACTAAAGATTAAAATACCTGAAAGATTTTTTAATATGAAAAAACATTGTTTTAATTCTATTAGATAGATTACCTTGACATCCAAGAACAAAATTTCTGGATGATAATCAATATGATTTTTGATAAAGTATTCAGCTACATTACATAGTAATCCCATTTCAGGGACCGAAAATAGATCAGCTAAATGCACCATCTTAGCTCTGTTTGGCTGAAAAAAAAAACATTGCATTCAGACGGTTGAATAATTTGTTATTTGGCACATACCACTGAGTTTTAGGACAATTATAGATGACTTTCAAATGAACATAAAACAAAACAATGCTACAAAACATTGTGTGTTCCTTTCATTTACTAACACGAAAAAATAACCGACTTCCAAAAACAACGGAAAATAACTTTACTTTCAGAAGAAAAAAGTTGTAAAAAACGTTGTAAAAAAGTTTCTATCTTACGCTTTTTAGTTATCGTATCACACAAAAATTCTTGTCAAGTATCAATATTGCAATTACTTTTACATGGATGATATATTTTTTCCAGCTATTTTGATTTAAAAACCAAACTACATTTAGTAGTTTGGCATTTCAATGAATTTTCTATGGGATCAAACAGGAAGAATATCATTTCAGATAAAAGAAGAATTTTTCAAATTGGTTCATAAATGACGAAGATATGAGGTAATAAACACAAAAAAAATATACAACCTAATTGAGAACCTCCTCCTTTTTTTGAAGTTGGTTAAAAACACTAGTGAATCCTAAACACATTCATGATTTGTTAATGTGATTTTATTAGTAGGTTCACATAGATATACATATATCAATATCTTGGTACACATGATCCTAGTTCACATTCCATAGGGGAGCACAAATGAATGATTGCTTACAAGTGCCAGTGATTACTGACTGCTATCTAGTTACTACACTTGAGTGTTATAGACAAAGTGATTTTCAACCTTAGCACAAAAGAAACAATGATCGAAAATAGAAATATGTGGTTTGATATGGCTATGTCATATTGGATTTTTATAGATAGGAGTTAATAAACCATGCCTGATTCAGACTAACTTATTAGAGATTTTATTAAGTCAAAACTTTAACTTTAATTTATTTTTATTTTGTTAATAACTTCCTCCTGCAGCAAAAAATTGATATTTCTTTATTATAACCTAATGTCTAGAATAAATTCTCCATATGATGATTGAAAACTGCATTAAAATCTGCATAGTTTAAAAGAACCATGTGGTCACACAAACAAGATTTGAAAAGAGACTTTATTTTATAACTTCTCTTGCCCATGGCCGCATTAAATTAAATGTACAGTTTCCCATTTTTGTAAAGTGCTGTAGTCTTTTTCTAATTCCAGGTCTGTAAGTATACTAAACTTCATGCACATCCATCCAGTTTTTTTAGCATGAAGGAGTAACAAAAATACAAACCTACAAAATTTTGCATTTATAATTATTGTGGTTTTAACAACTCATTAGATTAACAATGATTTAACCATTTAAACTTACTTTATGAGCTCTGGTATCACCCTCAACATAAGCTATGGGTATAATTCTGTTTCTGTATAGTTTGAGCACTTCATCTGCAGGCACCTGTGTGAGACCTCGGTACACAGCGCCAAATTGAATTTGTAAGAATGAGTCCAGCTTCAACAGTAGGCCTTTCTCTATGTCATAATGTAATCCTCTCACAGCAAAGTTAGGTTTGTATTCTAATTGTAGTA
This sequence comes from Standfussiana lucernea, assembly GCA_964057025.1. Lineage (NCBI taxonomy): Eukaryota > Metazoa > Arthropoda > Insecta > Lepidoptera > Noctuidae > Standfussiana > Standfussiana lucernea. The sequence goes on from OZ059785.1 coordinate 13,089,611, forward strand.
TCTCTGGAGGATACTGAAAGAAAACAATAAGAATGTATATGTAATAATTGTAACAACGGACTTCTTGAACAAAAGGCCAGGCCTACAAATAGTGAATATTGAAAAAGAAACAATTACCTATGTTCAGATATTTTACTAATTAATGAGTACCATGTAAACAGAAAACTGTTTTGCTCTAATCACTTAGCTTGGCCTTAGGCTAACCACATTCAGCACCGCATCCTACTTTGACATCATATTCACTCGTGCACAGATACTCAAATTATCAATATACACATACCAACCTTGTATTTTTCCAAAAGTATTTCTCTACCGAGATTATACAGTAAATGTTCCAGGCTAGGTTTGTAATGTGCCAGTGTGTAATCATAATCAAATCCATATACTTTGACTTCAGAAAGATCCAGCTCATTGCAAGCGAACACACCCCGTGGATTCACATCTTGAGGCAACTTTTTCGCTACAAAAAGTAATTTATATTTATAGAACAGCGATCCTATTTAGATACAATCAAATAAAATAAGATTTACCCGCTTTTACTTACACTTAAATTTTAGCTTTGTACGACAGTAGGCCTCTTTTAATAATTCGCGCGTAGAAAAACTCCTACGTAATAAATCTTCCGGATATTTTTTTGGTAACTGTAATAAACTGCATTTCCATTTTCGTATACAATTTATTGTTAAATTACTGCGTAAGCTCATCAGAGATGACATTTTTATTAAACACAAGACGAAATGTATTACTTAAAACTGAACTCAATACACACGGATTAATATTTTACGCATGAATACAACAAAAATAGATTAGGTAACTGTCAGCTTTGATATTAATTTAAAATCGTTGCATAATTATTGGAATAAAACATCATACACGCTACTTTTACTCTACCCTTCTACTTTTCTTACTTCTGCCGACTGACACTAGCCTGACAATGACAATTTGATTTGTTGACGTTTGACGCTAGAAGGGTAAGTAGTGTTGCCGGCAACAAAATAGAAAATGAGCTCTTTCCATTGTGACCATAGAGGAATTAGCTTTAAATTGTGTATAGTTTTGTGACGCAAACAGGTGCTATCTAAAATCTATTGTGCAGTTTTCTGTCGTGAAAAAAGATCTGCCACTTCAAATTTGTAAAACCTTTGCTGTTTCGTATCACATTTACAATAAGTACTAATTATGCACTATTGTATGTTGAAAAAGTTGAAACCACGGGTTGAAACAATCTTTCTGCCGTTACGACAAAAAAAAATCGTGGTACGTTGGCTCTAAAAGCAGTAGGTATAGTGGCTAACAAGTAGGTGTAATGATAAAATAAATTGGATCATTGGTGAGAAACGACTTTCTTTGGGGTAAAAATCACGTTTTACTGTAAAACTCAATGCATTCAAAACCTTGTGTTGATGGATGCATCTATCTATACTAATATTATAAATTATGGATGAGGATGGATGGATGTTTGTTACTCAATCACGTCTGAACGGCTGAACGGATCAGGATAAAATTTGGCACAGAGATAGATTATATTTTGAAATAGCACATGGCTACTTTTTATCTCGGTAGGACGATTTCGTGGGTCAATTATCGAACTCCACGCGGGCGAAGCCGCTGGCATAAGCTAGTTGAATAATAAACGGAACATGGAGGTATTTAAAGTAAAGTTATAATATTAGAAAATAGTAAGTATTTAAAAAAATACTTGTGTAAAAGTTGGAACTTTGACCTCCAATAGCTCCCTAATTAGAAAGTCCAGATTAAAAAAATATCGCAATGACGGGAAAACAATTCCTTTGGGCTTCGTTAAGGGTCTATTTACACCCTAATCCTATTGCTAAGAACGCACACGAAAATTAAATATCTAGGTCTTTGATTATTTATACATGTCTAGATAGAGCGCTGCGCTGCAATCGCAACAGAAACAACTGTTTTTAGATTTGAAGTGCTTTTCTATTGTATAACCTGTGCGCGCATCACTGGTGGGGCGTACTGGGTGATATAGTTCTGTTCAAAGTTTATGGCGGCTCGGAAGTTAGCTGCGAGTGACGGTTAGCGCAAGTTTAACGGTTCAAACTTTATTGCTTACATCTAACGTAAAGCTGCGCAGAATACAATTTTAGATATCATCGGGGTGTAGAGGACGCATCGTCTTGACTGTATAATGCGCAGACCGTCACACGCAGCTAACTTCCGAGCCGCCATAAAGTTTGAACAGAAGTGAACCAGCCCTTGAATATTTCCCATTATAGGAGGGAAAAAATATTTTTTACTTTTAAGATATTTGTTAACCGACTTCAAAAAAAGGAGGAGGTTCTCAATTCGGTTGTATGTTTTTTCTTTTGTGTTTGTTACCTCATATCTCCGTCATTTATGAATCGTTTTGAAAAATTCTTCTTTTGTCTGAATGGATTTACTTCCCGATTGGTCCCATAGAAATTTCATCAAAATCGGTTCAGCAGTTTGGTTTTGAAATCAAAATAACTGGAAAAAATGTCATCCAAGTAAAAAAAAATGCGAAATTGATACTTGACAAGGATTTGTGTGTGATACGATAACTAAAAAGGGTAAAATAAAAACTTTTTTGCAAAAAAAAACCGACTTCCAAAAAACACAAAAAAAAAGTGGAAAATAACTTTACTTTCGGAAGTCGGTGGCAAAAAAGTTAATGAAACAAACAATAGTCACCGACTTCCGAAAGTAAAGTTATTTTCCACTTTTTTGACGGGACGGGATAGGACGAGATAGAACGGGATAGGACGGGATAAAACGGGATAGGACGGGATGAAACGGGATAGGACAGGATAGGACGGGATAAAACGGGATAGGACGGGATGAAACAGGATAGGACAGGATAGAATGGGATAAAACGGGATAGAACGGGAAAAAACGGGATAAAACAGGATAAAACGGGATAGGACGGGATAAAACGGGATAGAACGGGATAAAACGGGATAGAACAGGATAGGACGGGATTCGCGGTGTGTGCCGCCAGTGGCCGCCGGGCAGGCCACGTCATGAAGGGGGGGAAGTGCAATCCCCCCCCTAAGCGTGGCAAAGCGCAGGCGCCGACAGGGCCTGCACCTGCTGCTGCCGCTGATACCGCCGTTCCTGCGTTGGGTGCGGAGGAGGGTGCGATGTCCGACTGATGGCCACGGTCGAACATCGCATCCTTCAGGCGAACACCAACCACTGCAGGACAGCCCAGGATCTGCTGATGCAGACCATGGCTGAGTGGTTGGTGGACTTGGCGGTGGTCGCCGAACCCTACTCGGTCCCTGGCCGTTGGCTGGGCGACCGGGACGGCTTGGTGGCGTTGGTGGCGCGGTCTTCCACAGACTCCCCTCCCCTCTCGCTCTTAGAGAGGGGACCGGGATACGTGGCCGCCGCGTGGGGAGAGATAGCGACGGTGGGGGTGTATTTCTCCCCAAACCGCCCTCTCTCGGACTTTGAGGATTTCCTCGAGATCCTCACTGCTGTCGTAGGGAGGGCGGCACCACGCCAGGTCGTGGTGCTGGGCGACCTAAACGCCAAGTCGGTGGCCTGGGGCAACTCGGTCGCCGGGTGCAACGTCCGGGGACGCGCCGTCGAGTTTTGGGCGGCCTCGTGCGGTGTGTCCCTCCTCAACAGGGGGGCGGTCCACACGTGTGTGCGGCAACAGGGCGGGTCGGTGGTGGACGTCTCGTTCGCCACCCCCGCGCTTGCCGCCCGCGTCGTGAACTGGCGGGTGGAGCTGGTGGAGACCTTGTCGGACCACCGTTATGTGCGGTTCGACATCTCCACACAGCGGGGAGGGGGGACGGCCCGCGCTGGGCAATCTCCCTTCCCGCGGTGGGCACTCACCCGCCTGGACCGGGAGGCGGCCAAGGAGGCCGCCTTCCTCCAGGACTGGCTGTCGCCTCCCCCTGTCGAGGAGGTCCCGGACGTGGACGCCGCAGCGGTCCGGCTGCGGGGGTCCTTGACCGAGGTGTGCAACTCCAGCATGCCTCGGTCTCGCCGTCCGCCTCCCCGTCGCGCCGTGTACTGGTGGACGGGGGAGCTGGCGGGGCTCCGGGCCACCTGCGTGGCGGCCAGAAGGGCCTACGCGCGGAGCCGACGGCGCAGCGCCCAAAACCGAGTCCGGGCAGAGGAGGACCGCCTGTACGCCTCTTACCGAGAGGCTACGGTGGCCCTCAAGTCTGCGATGGGCGCTGCGCAAGACTCGGCGAGGGCCGAGATGCTGGAGGGTCTCGACAGAGATCCCTATGGGAGGCCATATAAGGCGGCGCGGAACCAGCTCCGCCCCTATGGTCCCCCACTGTCTGAGACCCTCGAGCCAGCGTTGCTGGATGGGGTGGTCCGGTCCCTGTTTCCGCGCAGGACCGACTTCACCCCTCCAGCGATAGATCCCCCGCAAGGGGCGGCTCCGCCGGAGGCAGAGGTGCCCCCGGTCACGGCGGCGGAATTCTACGCGGGGGTTCTGGGCCTCCGCGCGAAGAAGACCGCTCCCGGACCGGACGGCGTCCCCGCACGGGTGGTGGCGATCGCCGCCACCCAAATGGAGGACAGGTTTCGGGACCTCTTCAGCGCGTGTTTTACGGCTGGGAGGTTCCCGAAACCGTGGAAGGAGGGGCAGCTTTGCCTGCTCCGAAAGGAGGGTCGCCCGGTGGACTCCCCCTCGGCATACCGGCCCATCGTTCTGCTCGATGAGGTCGGTAAACTGTTCGAGGGGATCGTCGCCGGGAGGCTGGACAGCCACCTGCGGGGGGTAGGGCCGGATCTGTCGGACGCCCAATTCGGTTTCCGTCGTGGGCGTTCGACGATCGACGCGCTGGCTCTACTCAAGGGCCAGGTGAAGGAGGCGGTGGAGGCGGGGGACGGAGTGCTGGCGGTGTCATTCGACATTGCCAACGCCTTCAACTCCGTCCCCCACTCGACGATATTGGAGGCGCTCCGGTATCACGGAGTGCCCCAATACCTGCGGGACCTCCTGGCCGACTACTTGGAGGGCCGAGAGGTCCTCCTCGTGGACAAGTCGGCCACGGTGAGGCGGTACGGCGCAGAGTCCGGTGTTCCACAGGGATCGGTGCTAGGCCCCCCCTTGTGGAACATCGGGTTCAACTGGCTGCTGCGGGGTGCCCTCCTCCCGGGCACGAGTGTCATCTGCTACGCGGACGACACTCTGCTCACCGCCCGGGGGAGGAACTTTGCCGACGCGGCTATTCTGGCCTCGGCTGGCGGGTCCTTGGTGGCAGAAAGGATCCGCCGCCTGGGATTGAGGGTGGCGCTGCACAAAACGGAGGCCGTGTTCTTTCGCGGTCCCCGGCAGCGCTGCCCTGCCGACGCCCACATCGTCGTGGAGGGCGTCCGTATAGGGGTCCAGCCTCAGATGAAATATCTGGGGCTGGTGCTGGACGACAGGTGGCGCTTCGGCCCGCATTTCAGCGGGCTGTCGACGCGCCTGCTGAAGGCCGCGGACGCCCTCTCATGGCTCCTCCCAAACCTGGGGGGACCAAAGGCAAAGTGCCGGCGCCTCTATGCCGGCATTTTGCGGAGCATGGCCCTTTACGGGGCTCCCATCTGGGCGGACTCCCTCCATAGGAGGGAGAATGCTACCGCCATCCGCAGGCCCCAGCGGGCTATTGCACAGCGGGTGGCGAGGGCCTACCGCTCAGTGGGCTTTTCGGCGGCGTGCGCTCTGGCCGGCACCCCTCCTTGGGAGCTGGAGGCGTGGGTGCTCGCCAGAGTGTACGAGTGGACGGCGCGCCGAAAGGCGCTCGGGGAGCGCCCCACGGGCGAAGAGCGGGAGGCGGTGCGGCGAGAGGCGAAGGACGCCATCGTCCTCCATTGGACGGAGGACGGGATAAAACAGGATAAAACGGGATAAAACGGGATAGAACGGGATAGAACGGGATAAACCGGCATAAAACGGGATAAAACGGGACAAAACGGGATAAAACGGGATAAAACGGGATAAAACGGGATAAAACGGGATAAAACAGGATAAAACAGGATAAAACGGGATAGGACGGGATAGGATGGGATAAAACGGGATAGAACGGGATAAAACAGGATAAAACGGGATAGGACGGGATAGAACGGGATAGGACGGGAGAAAGCTGGATAAAACGGGATAAAACAGGATAAAACGGGATAAAACGGGATAGGACGGGATAAAACGGGATAAAACAGGATAAAACGGGATAAAACGGGATAGAACGGGATAAAACGGGATAAAACGGGATAAAACGGGATAAAACGGGATAAAACAGGATAAAACGGGATAGGACGGGATAAAACTGGATAGAACGGGATAAAACGGGATAAAACGGGATAGGACGGGATAGAACGGGATAAAACGGGATAAAACGGGATAAAACGGGATAGAACGGGATAGAACGGGATAGAATGGGATAAAACGGGATAAAACGGGATAAAACAGGATAAAACGGGATAAAACGGGATAGAACGGGATAAAACGGGATAGAACGGGATAGGACGGGATAAAACGGGATAGAACGGGATAGAATGGGATAAAACGGGATAAAACGGGATAAAACAGGATAAAACGGGATAAAACGGGATAGAACGGGATAAAACGGGATAGGACGGGATAGGACGGGATAAAACGGGATAGGACGGGATAAAACGGGATAGAACGGGATAAAACGGGATAGAACGGGATAGAACGGGATAAAACGGGATAAAACGGGATAAAACGGGATAAAACGGGATAAAACGGGATAAAACAGGATAAAACGGGATAGGATGGGATAAAACGGGATAAAACAGGATAAAACGGGATAAAGCGGGATAGAACGGGATATAAAAGTTGGCATAAAATTTTCTTCTCTAATTTCTTTCGCGCCAAACGAAGTCATTTGAAAAAGGCTATTGTATCTACATAATTATGTTGGTTAAAAAATGTCCAGATAATGAATGATTATTTGTCAAAAGATTTTTTATTGGCTGTGGTGGCTCCTGAATATTTGGAAAACTAACTTTTCCAGAAGCACAGCACATACCATTAGGTTCGTCGGCCCACTTTTTGGCAGAACACTTAGAGCAGATCTTATTCATGACTCTGATTTGGACGGAAGACTGTTGAGCATAATCAATCTGTGGATCGTATCTGAAAGCCGATCTGTTACTGTGAGCTAAAACTCGATTACGAACTCTGGTCGTTGACGTCTGTTGCAAACGGTCGATACTCGACTCTCGCGCGCGTACTTGGGAGGTTCTCAAATTTTGTTCAGCAAGCCGCTGCGAACGCTCGATACTCGACTCTATGGCACGCGATTGCGACGCGTATTCTCTCTGACTTGCAAGTCGCGACACTTTTTGTAGATAATGATGTATTCTGCAAAGTCGCAATACATTATTTTGTTCTATCATCAATAGTTTTAGCAGCGCACGCGATGTAAGAAATTTTTTAGGTGATTTTTTTTACACCTTGGGTAAATCCCCAAAAATCCTATTTTTTTTTGAAAATATATTATAGCCTATGTTACTATGGAGATAGTGTAGCTTCCCAATGGTGAAATAATTGTTCAAATCGGTCTAGTAGTTTCAGAGCCTATTCAATGCAAACAAACAAACAATCAAATATTTCCTCTTTATAAATATTAGTATAGATTCATTCACGTTACCCCAGCCTTATTAAATCTCCTGCCCCTGTACTGCGTTTAGCTACCAACGTACCACTGTATTTTTCTATAATAACAAGATTATTTAGACATTGTGGTTTAATAATACCATGTCAATGCACAATTAATACTTACATGTGATAAGAAACACCATGGTTTCGCATGTTGGAAGTGACAGATCGGTTTTTGCAGGACGAAACTGCACAATTAACCATTTTTTGAGAGCTTTTACTTGCGACACAAAACGATACACATTGGCGGTGATCGGCGAATGAACTAGTTTTATGTTACTTAACTTACTTGCATGGTCAACAGGGTTGCTAGATTAAGTTTCTAAATTTTCCCCAAAAATATACGTTTTGCAGTGGCAAAACGTATATTTTTGGAAAATTGGTTTCCACTTTCCAACACGAAATAAAACAAATAGTTGCTTATACTAGTTGCTGCTGACAAGTACATACAGTACTCCCAAATTAATAATGCGCATAGAAATCTTCGTCACTGTTCGGCAACGGTCGTATTCCCCGAGCGTCGGAAGACGATATGTATATAGAGTGGTTAAGTGCATTTTCTTTATGCATAATTTAGTAGAATTATGTGTTTTGTGCTAAAAGAGATAAATATTGATTTATCAGTAACGAAATTGATTCGATAATTCGATGTAAGTAAATAGCGAGGAAAACGACACGATTGCGAATATGCTACAATCTTTGTTGAATTTGAAATGTTAGTATATTTACCTATTTTACAAAATAAACTATTTCAATTTGAGTAAGATAATTAAAGTTGAAATTAAATTCACCTTTGAAAACAAAACGAAGAAGGGTGTGTAATGGCAGCTCTATATAATTCCACACAGAGAGAACACGTGCAGTCACCACCAATATAAAGACGACTGAAGGACCCTTGACTGACCGGCGACAGCCGCCGACCGCCCGAATTGTTTTCAATTGTTTCACATGATTTGACATATCGTCGCTGTAGAATGATAACCTCGTATGTCCAGGAAACCAAACTTCACAGGAAACGAAAAAAACGTTTAATTTTGTTACGCGTCGTTACCTGTAACGTCTCATGTTTTGAATATAATAGATGGCACTAGTAGTCATATACTGGGTTCACAGTTTCGCCGTATTATAAAATACGTGGTTTTCATACATTTACAAAAAAAAAAAAAGAATTTTTGACATACGAGGTATTCATTCTACAGCGACGATATGACATTGACTCGTTTCTTTCGAACAAGGTGCAAAATGCAAGTGCATTGTTTAGGGCTCTCTCCGATTCAATGATTCGGGTGTTTCCGGGAATACGACAATTAGCGAAGATTTGCATGCGCATTATTAATTTGGGAGTACTGTACATATTCTACTCTTTGGTAATAAGGTTGCTGCTGTCAAAGGTGAAATAACTGTGAAAGAACTGTACCACATATTAGTTCCACGAACTGTCCAGTGTTGCTGCTTATTAATTTACACGGTTGAAGAATCGATTAATAGACCTTATTTTTATGGAATGAATTATACAGTTTCAATAAATTCATTCCATTCATTCATTCAATTACCGTCAAATTTGAAAGGTGGTAATTGTTTGCTTCTCTCTGAATCATGTTTTAATTTTTTTTATATCGTGAAGATGTAAAGCGATTTGTAATACAAAAATAGCAAAATGAAAAGTGAACTAAATCGTGTTGAAAATTTTATCCATTTTAGTTTGTGGACATTTGCTTGTTTCTATTCTATACACAAATTAGTCCGAGCTCAGACAGGTAATTTAATAAAGCTAGAAATTCGTACTTGTTTCGGTAAATTAAAACTACTGGTTTATTAAAAAAAAAAATATTTTAATTGTACAAGGTATATGAGAAATGTTGAATTTTTATTGTTTTGTACTGTTTCAGAAATAATTGAAAACAACCATGGACTTCAATATGAAATAAGGGACTTAAATCCAGGTTGGCGAACTATATCAAGGCTAAAAGATGAGTCTGATGTTGAATGGAGCACTTGGAAGTATCATATACAGACTTCATGGTTCTATATGTTGATTCAGTTTATTGTATCAGAGATCATACGAAAAACAAATACCTCTCTATTGAAATATTGGTACACCATATCAAGTGTAATTTATATACTGAAGTATATGGGTTTTAGGCAGTTAATTATAATTTTTTCCCAGCCTGTAATATTTGCGGGTATTGTGTTGCTTGGTGGTAAAAAAATGTGCATATGGTTGACCAGCATTTTACTGTTGGCCGGATACAATACTCTTAAATATAAATATTTCTTTTGGCGTTTCTTGGATACTGGAAGTTTGGAAGATGAAGAAGTTTTTGTAATGTTATATGCAATAGCCTGGATTGAATTAAGATGTATTAGTTTTTGTCTTGACTATGTAGACAAAAAAGAGAAATACACACAAGCTCCAGATAAAGACAAATTAAACCAATCATCAGTATTTGAAGAACTGATAAATATGTTCAGTTATGTTTTGTACCTGCCATTATTATTTGTTGGACCAATAATAATTTATGAAGAATTTGAAAAAAGTTTCCATACAAGAAATGAAAACTTGTCAATGAGGCTAAAGAGTTTTTTTCAGGATATGATGCGGTTTATAATTTATACCATATTCCTGGAATTATCATTCCATTTTGTATATTTTTTTGCAATGCAAAGTCATATGGAGGTTTGGAGTTTTTTTTTCGTTTATTTGTGTTCTACTTAAATCTAGTGATGGTATCCTAATGTGACAAAATTTCAGGCTATGCTTAAGATGCCATCGCTAGCACTTTGTGGAGGAGGACTATGGATGGGCTTGGAGTTTCATATGAAATATGTTATATGTTATGGAACTACAACAGCATACTCAAGGCTAGACAATATTGATCCTCCACCAACACCAAGGTGCATATTCAGAATCCATGTTTACTCACAAATGTGGAGATATTTTGATGTGGGTCTATACAGGTTTTTGTTAAAGTGAGTTTACTTATAATTATTATAAATTCTGTGGTATTATTGAATACCTATATTGAAAGAAATTTAAATCTTGATTCCAGGTACATTTACAAACCAGTTTTCTTCACGTTGTCCCATACTATAACAATGCCCAAAATGAGCTACAAGTTGCTTTCATCTCTTTTTACCTTCATGTTTATTTTCATGTGGCATGGAACTACATGGAATATATTTGTATGGTCAATTCTAAATTATGCAGGTATTGTAGTTGAGTATATTGGAAAAGCTTTTACTGAAAGTGCAAAATACAAACTGTTTAAAGAGAAAGTACTAAAAACTAATGCAATGGAGGTTCGATTTACTGCATTTTTATGTGCACCTTTATTAGGTTTGTCAGCCATTTCAAACTTCTATTTATTTGCTGGTAGTGATATTGGTAATCTATATTTTGGACTACTTAAATGGCCATCGCCATTTAATTTTATGGTAGTGTACATGACTTTGTATTGTTGTTGTCACGTTGCTATTGCTTTGTATGATGTTCCATCAAGAACTGATGTAAAAAAAAAACAAATTAAGACTGTATTGTAATTTTATCCTAATTCTATTAATTCGATTTTTGACTGAAACAAGTATTATAAATAATATAGGGCAATGATTTTAATCATTGAAAAAAAAATAACATAATAACAATTCAAGTACAAAATGTTAGCTCTCAACCCAACCCATTTATATGAATGTACAGTCATAAGCATAATTATATTACTAAACTTGGGAATAGGTTCTTTATATAATAATTGAAAAGACTACATGCTCTTACAATTTTTGAGTCAAAAAGTAATTTCTTAGAAAATTCAATAAAATCAAGATCCTTTAGGTTGGCTTACCGAACGTTTGAGTCATTGACTTCATGAGTTACCCAAAAATTATCCCTTCCTCTTTTATAAAATTTTTCATTTAATTAGCATAACCTCCCAATAAAGAGGTGAACTCTCTCTGGATCAACTAGTTTTGTTATGGCAGGTTGGGTAACTGATTGTTTGACCATTGAATTCGGTCTGTGGTATTTTTCAAATACACTCCATTAAAGGGCTAACTGTATTGCTGAGCAGTACTAAACGTTGATCAGGATTGGGACACAATCGGAAAAGCTTTGGATTCTTCCACTCTGCCCTGCCAAGTTCACCAGTAAAACAGTGGAATTTTAAAATTTGTAATGTGTATCCATTATCAATGGAAAAAATACTTTCCTAGTGTAAGAAATAGATTAGTTGGGCAGTCGAAAACTAGGAGGGGCTATAATGCAAAGCTTTGTCCTTCATTTGACCTGCTTTTGGAGGAACTGTTTGCTGCCCATCCTCCCTTCAAGCTCCTCTATAAAAGATTCCCCCTCTGCCTCCAATTCGTCTTCGTCATCCCCCATTTTGATTCTCAAGTACCTACTGAGACTTTCGAACATCAACTGTCTCTATACTCTCTTGAGTGTCTTAATAAGCCAGGCATCCACCTGGAGCAGATCGCAGCTTCTTCCCGTCTGCTTGTATGCTCTTGGATTTACCAATTAAATGTGATCATTTTGTGGAAGGAATTTCCAGCAGATAAAGGAACAAATGTGTCATCAAAGAAGTACCAAAAAGAATCTAATGAGACAGGCGACGAATATGTAGTGCCCTGTAATTATGCTCGTGACTAACTCGTGAATGAGTTATTGATTGTTTTGTTCCATTTGCTCTCAGGGACAGTTTCAATGACAGCAGAAACAATAATAGTATTAGTTCTGTTGTCAGAATCTCTACTGTAAGTCATATTTGGCCGCAGTTTTGATTAAAAATAAATGACAAAATCATAAATAATGTTTTTTTATATTGCTATTAACTGATATGTGTTTGATCCTTTTAATAATAAGTATGAATGTGTGTGCATTGCTTCAATCAAATCGTTTGGATCACCAGCTACACCAGCAGCTTTATGTATTTCAATCATTTCTTTCCTTGTAAATATATCCTTCCCTAATTGATGCGATCGCCTTGTTAGCGCATCCAAGAATTTCTTCAACTGAAAAAATAAAACCATTTTATATAAAAGTTTTTGCTCCTATATAGTGTTAGGCAAGATACTTTTTTACACACTGGCTTTGCTTGAAACATTGATTAACATTAAACCTGCCACAGAAATGTTACATAACAGGGTAGTATGTTGTTAAATACTTACTTTGTTTCTAGAACTGACACCAGATCCGTTTATAGACCTTGACATTTGTATATTTCCAAATTCATCGCTGAATGTGTCTATTAGACTGTGTTTTAGTAGACTTATCACGTCGTTCGCGTCTTGAACAGTAGCCTCTTCTCTTAAATCGATACGGGCTCTAGCCTACATTAAAAAGGTCTTGTATAAATAATAGGGTAGTATATTGTAAGTTCAAATCTTATCCAGACCAATTTTCGTAGAAAGTTTTTTTTACATTCTACAAACTTACATTTTTTCAGAATTTTCCTCCTCTTTTTTATTACTTTAGAAATGAGAGGGAGGGACACACAATTTTCACGACTTTGGAAGCAAATAACTCATCAATCATTGACTTAAAAATTATATTTAAGTAGATTTTTTTTTCAACCCAGTTACATGTATGGAGGGCCACCCCTATTTTTATTTTTTTCATTATTTCACATTATATTTGTGTAGCGATTCGTAGAAGGCACCTACTCTCCAAATTTCAACTGTGTGGTGCCGACTGCCAACAGTCTTGGAGTAAAAAGGCTGTGACATACGGACGGAGACACAAACAGACAGACAGATGGACAGACCGAATCTACACACATCAAAAGTGTCTAGGGATCAAGCATTTTTATGCGGATTTCTTGAGATTGAGATGTGGCTTTGTAATAAATTTATGATTTTATAAATTTATATGGATCCTTTTTGGTGCATTTCATAATTTGAATCAGGAACTCTCAATCAAATTCGAGTAAAAGATGAAAATAAGCTGTCAATATTTTCCCTATAAAAACATACAACGCATTGAAGACATTATTAGTGCTACTGTTTCCCTACTACTGATTAAAACCAACGTTATTATGGAGCGGCGACGTCATTTAAGCAGGGAAGAAATGCTCAGAGCCGTGGGAATGATAGAAGCTGGTTCCCGGCAACGTACTGTGGCTTTAGCTCTGAATACAAGTCAGAGTGTTATCAGTCGACTTTGGACACGTTACCGAAGCACTGGTACCGTGGCTGAGCGCCATGGAGGACGGTATCGCTGCACCACACGGAGACAAGACCGATACATTCAAATCTTAACTCGAAGAGCTCCAACAATAACCGCCATGATGTTAGCCGTGAGGCTTCATCACTCTTCAGGGAACTTAATTAGCGACCAAACAGTCAGAAACCGCTTGCATGAAGTGAACCTTCATTCCCGAAGACCGCTACGGGTACCACCTATAGCAATGCACAATCGTAGGATTCGATATCAATGGGCTCTTGAACACAGAAATTGGGCAGAAGAACAATGGCGTTTCGTGTGCTTTTCTGATGAGTCTCGTTTTGGTATGAGACCGGATACAAGACGTATACGACACTGGAGAACCCCTGGACGCCAACAGCGATTAAAATCCTGCCAGGAAGTCCATCCTTATAGTGGTGGAAGTGGAACCATCATGGTATGGGCGGGTATTTGGATCGGCGGAAGAACTGAGTTGATTTGGATCAGAGGCAACCTCAACGCTCAAATTTATGCTGAGACGATTGTATCAGACGTCATCGTTCCTCTACAAGTGCAAATCGGTCCCTTATTTCAGTTAATGCATGACAATGCACGACCGCACACCGCAAGAGTTGTAAGACAGACTCTCGCCGCAGCTAACATCAATGTCCTGCCCTGGCCTGCTCAGTCGCCAGACTTGAACCCGATTGAGCATGCATGGGATATGCTACAGAGAAGAGCTCTGCCGAATATGGAGGGTATCCAGTCGCAAGAAGACCTTTTTTTGTTGTTGCAACGAACATGGGCGGCCATTCCACAGCGTGATTTGGATGAACTCATTTTGAGTATGCCAAACCGATGTTCTTGTGTTGTTAGTGTTCGCGGTAGAAACACGGATTATTAATTGTTTAAGTTACCCAATAAAATTTTAAAGAAAACTGTTATTTCAGTCTTTTTTTTCGAACTTTAATGTTAGTGGTTCAAATGTCAAAAATCCCTTTATTAGGAAAATGGCAAATTTCTTTATTAATGCAAAGGTGACTTGGTTTATCGTTACTGTGACAAACGAAAACACTTTATTTGATGAATCCTTAAAGAAAATTTTAATTAATATCAATCAGGAGAAAAGTTATTGCAAAAATATATGTTGATCCCTAGATACTTTTGATGTGTGTATAAGGGTTCCTTTTTTTCCATTTGGCAACGAAACCGTAAATGAACCACGAATGAGAAATACACTGCATTCTGAATCTAATAATAGTGCGATAAGAGCCAGTTTTTGAGGAAGTGTATTGAAAAAATGATTTTTTCTACCTGTGCCAGTCGTATGCAAGCTTCTAGTTGTCGAGTAGTTATCGGTGTTCCATCTTGGGAACCACCCTGATGGTTGTGTCTCAACTCAAGATAAAAGTTTTGTAAAATATTGGCTGCTTCTTTGCTTAGTTTTGGGTGAACATATCTTCTAGCGTAAGCAATATATTTCCTTAAGAGTACTAAAGGTAAATGATCGATGACTTCACCAGGTTTCAGACGTAATCTCTGACTGGAAGTGGAATAAAAGTAAATTATTAACTTTGAAGACCTACACAGCCCCCTAAACAATATCTAATTTGCCGGCTCCGCTTTCCCCTCAAGCCAGTTTACATCTCCGCTTCACTCTAGCCAGCGCACATGTCAGTACTGGTGGGAACACCTTGCCCGCTTCGCCGCTCATTTCCTGCTCTCTCCGCTTTGGTGGAAACCTGTGAGCTGGCTAAAGCTGGTAGAGATATGAGTTGACAGAGTGGCAGTGCGGTGTCCGAGTAGAGAAGAATTTAACGCAGTCGCGTTTTATGTTAAAATTTATCTAAAAGGTAAGGTACCAATAAATAAAAGATAAGATGTTTGTAATAAAGTACACCGGTTTCCCAATTTGGCTCCAATCAGCGATGTTAATTAATTGGTTTAGGCTTTTATGTTTCCGAAATTGATTTGAAAATGCATTTTAAATGCTTCAATATACTGAAAAGTAATTTAAAAATCCATTAAAAATTACCAAAGTGAAATTTCGTTTTCACACTGGCTTGTATTTATACTAGCGTTTAGGTTACTGGTTTTCGTTGAATGTTTGCCTTTCTGGCCGGAATGCAGTGCTAGCACGTGCTCCGATAACATCGCGTCCATTTTCTGAAACAATATGAAAACCTATTTATAACGATGACGAATACATATAATTTTTATAGGAATCAACCTTACCTCATCTGGTTGGTCCAAAAGAATAAAAACTAAGTCAAATCTTGAGAGTAGTGCGGAATTTAGTTTCAGGTTCTCTGCGACGGTTTTAGATCTAAAAAGTCAAAATGAAAGTATTTTGTTAAAAAAATGTTTTTTTTTGCACTATTAGTGTGTAAAATTCATATCATTTTATTTAAAGTTTTTTTTCACACGCCCAGTCTTCCGATATTAAAAGGTGGCTCGGGTGGTTGGTTAAATGTATTTATAAGCCTGAACAGAAAGTAGGCGCGGGCAATGTCGGACCTGTTGTAGCTGCCTTGCGCGGGGTTGGCGGCGGCCAGCACGGCGGCGCGCGCGGCCAGGCTGCACACGACGCCGCCCTTGGCCACGCTCACGCGCCGCTGCTCCATGGCCTCCAGCAGGCTACTGTGGTGCGCCGGCATCTGCGACGGAGTGCCATGGCGTTTGAGACAGAATACATATCATTGTTATGCGTCAGTAATAAAAATCCTGGAATTTTGGTTAGTGTATCTTCTATGTATTAAGAAAACAGCTCGATTGACTGAAACACTCGTTCATCTCAAAACATCATGCTTCTATTGCGCTTAGATGAAAAAGAAGCAGAAAATACTGATTAGAGAAACTAGCAATATATCTAGAAAGTTATATAAAAACTACCTTATCAAGTTCATCTATACAACACACGCCCTTGTCGGCTAGGACTAGCGCGCCTGCCTCAAGGGCGAAGTCTCCTCCCGCTTCTCGACCTAACGCTACTGTGAGACCTCCTGCGGAGGCAGAAGCGCCGCAAACGTACACACCTGAAATATTTTGATAAGAATAAGTTAAGGTTATTTTCTAAAGAAACATCTTTTTCCTTGAATTTTTAATCTAGCCACACATCGCCACTGCTGAGGGATCCCGTTTTCGATACCAAGGTCGGGCAAATTGTTATTGGGTTTTACCATCAATAATTTTTAAATAGTAGCCATGAAGTCTGGATTTGTGCCCGCTTGAAGGCCAAAAGCTAACATGGGGGAGTTAATCATAACCGGGAAAATGTGGGAATACTATTAGGTACGGCACTGCCTAACACTTCGTGAATTACAGGCGTGATGTTACGATGTAACTCCAAACGTAAATCCGACTATCTCTTGGCTTTATTGTTTGGCAATCATCTTACCTCTTGGCGCAGCATGAGCAGCAGCTTGCAGTAACTGTGACTTCCCAAGTCCAGGGTCCCCCACAACCAATACGTGGGGCTGGGACCTGGGCCCATTGTCAAGGTCAGTACCACCTATAAGACCAAGTATTAGCCCTGCTTTCACTGCCTCATGGCCGAATATTGTGGGACAAAGAGAGTGGACAAGTAATCTGAATACATCTTCTGAAGCATGAATTTCCTGAAAGATAAAATGCATAAAACATGTACTTCATCACTATTACCACATAGTATAAAACAAAGTCCCTTCCCGCTGTCTGTCTGTCCCTATGTATGCTTAGATCTTTAAAACCGCGCAACGGATTTTGATGCGGTTTTTTTTAATAGAATTGGTTGAAATATGACGGTAATTTTTGGAAGTGTCGGAAAAAGTCAAGCCGCCTAATATGCTCTCCTATCCGTGCGAAGCCGGGGCGGGTCGCTAGTATAGGTATAATTAATAGTTATTGACTGCCTTGTTTGTCTAGTGATCGCAAGCACGACTGCTGAACATGAGGTCCTGGGTTCAATTTCCAGGTCACGCAAAGTGTTATTAGGGCGTTTCCGTCAGGAATTTCTAAGTAGCAGCCATGGAATCTGAATTTGTGCCCGGTTGATGGCTCGCCCATTACATGAAATGTGGGTGTTTTATTAGGTACACCTCTGCTGTGGATTGTTACTTATTAAAATAGATTATTGCTAACATCGAGCTGAGGTAACGTGGTCATTCTTATTACCTGGATGGCATAATAATCTTTCAAGGTGAAAGATAAAGTTGGATTGCTCAAATTTCTGTGACTGTGAATTGACACAGCTTCAATATAAAGTTGTAAAAGCCTTGCTGCTCGTTTTCCGTCTTCGCCGCCTTTGCTTTCACCGCGTACCTAAAAGAAAAGATAAATAACATAGGTAATGACTTTCAGGAATTGAATTTCCTATGCAAGAATCTTTGCGTTTTCTGACTTTTCTATTGCTCAAATAGCAGTTTGTCAGAGATTTTTTTTTTATTCTCATAAGGAACAGGATCTGTGTGATAAAAGAGTTTTTGTGAAAATACCGCCTTTTCTTGCTGACTGTAGGGACTGCCGCGTTCACTGACCGTCCAACCACTTTTTACCCCGTATGATAAAAAGTGGTCGACCGTCAGTGAGCGCGGTAGTACTTTTTTCAGAATCTGTGAATGCTGACAATCTGCTAACACCGTTTTCTTGTAACCACAGCGTTTTATTACAACGTTGGATTTCTGAAATCAACCCTGTATACTTGATACAGCACTGGGGACAAATCGCCCATTACCTTTTCATCGAAATCCGTTCAGCCGATAAGGCACGAAAATGTAACAGACAGATAGGCAGACAGACAGTTTGTTTCGAAATTTTAATATTAGTATCGGTGTGTGTAGTTGCAGCGGAAAAATGTCGAATTTCATCATTTCAGTTTAGCAGATATTTAGTGTATGACGTCGTGTAATTGTGTATGGTAAGTACAAATTTGTGCATCCAACCATTGGGGAGCTATTCAACAAAAACTGTTTCCGCTGGAACTACGTCGTCCTAGCGGCACTTTTTTTTTCCTCAGGACGTACAAGAAAAAAAATACATGCAATAATTAGTGTGTACAGAGAGGTAAATGTGTATGTTTAAATGAAATTTGTGTGTCATAAAACTGCGAAGATAATCAAGTTTCCGCTGCGCTGACGTTTGGCTATCTGATGAAAATCATACAAAACGGTTTAGTGCAGAGTTGTAATTTTTTACGCACGTTGCTTAGAATTTGTGTGTAATGTTTGTGAAAACAGAATTTGAAAAAAACATCCTGTTCAGAAGATATACACATAAAAGTAAAATAAGGTTATTAGGTCCCAGTACTTCAAATAGGAACCCTAGGACCTAACTTATAACGTTTATTTATGTCTTGTAAGGGTCTACACTGTCTTGCCAAGTTTCATTTATGTGCTCTTAGTAATTAATGAGCAATGGCATAATTTACTACGACTGGACCAGTATATTGTATGACATCCGTTTGTAGGATTTTTTAATGGAAAACCAAATGCAACATATTCCGATATTCAGTGTATTAATGGAACTATTCACATGCAAAATTTCAGCTCCTTACACTAAATAATTAAAGAGGAATAACAAAAATACCAGAACAACCGCAAAACATGGATAAACCGACCAAGTTTGAATGGCTACTAAAAAGCGGCCGTGCAGTATATAGAGCTAACGTTCTAAAATTTCCAGTATAATATCGTTATTCGATTGGTACAGGTGGGCACACAATGCTTGAACAAGTAACTAATAAACTTATAATTTTCGTGATAAAAATATTAGGTAAATTGTTTTTTCTTAAAATTCCGAAATTATTAAAATAATAATTGCATCTGTATTCAAATAAATGTATTAACAAATACATTTATTTGTCAGAATATTGCAAAAAGTTGTTACAGAAGGTAATTATTATGTACTTAATTTCTGCTGCTTTCAGCATACAAATCTGTGTCCAAACCTTGGCAAGAGTTGCTTAACCTGGATCGGTATTGGGGCATCACCTTATCCATCAACATCGGCCAGTTTCTTACTAATGTATTACATCGGGCAAAATTAGTTTTCAGCTATTCCGACTACTCTACGACTAAGAGCTATCACAGAAATCGCGTAAGTGATTACTAACTAAATTTAAAAAATCAATATCTTTTGCGTCTGTAGGTCGATTTGATGAAATAAACGCTATATGCTACTCACAATATTGCTTCTTATTTTTCAATATTTCAATTTTAAATACAATTAGTGGTGATGCGTGCCCAAACGAACAAACAAACCGAAAAACCGACAAACATAAAAATTCTAAAAACTGTTTTTTTACGTTCTATTATTTATTCCCATACCTTCCAGTACATTTTTTGCAAAAATCTGTAATGTACAGACACGGCAAGTCTTACAATTTTATTATATGTATAGATCTGCGATTGTATGACATTTTGTATTTTATGTTTGTATGATATTTGTTGCTGTAAAAGCTCGAACGAGAAGACCGACTCCCGAAAATTTACTAGTAAAGCCTAAGATTTACTAACATATACTTATATGGGCTTTTACAGTAGGCAATATAATTGTTATTTATACTTAGTAAAAAAACTCATTCTTATATCAATGTAGGTATTATCTCCTTTAATCATCAATCACCTCATTTTTACATTTTTAAATAGATCTTAAAAAAAAACGTAAAAATAGTGGTCCGCCGGTATTCGAAGCAGGGTGCAAGCTACCGGTGGTTAGGACTCAGGAGACAGGAACTAATGTTATTATTACTTTTTTATTTAGTACCTAATGTTTTTTTTTTAATTTTAATTAGTCATTAACTAATAACTACTTTCTTCTTCTTTATCGTGTGGTTAGTGCCTAACCTGGTGTCAGAGTTTTTATGCCGCCCATGGGCCTCTGACTTGGCTTTACATGCCGTCGAGAAATATCTTTCAGGCATGCTGGTTTCCTCACGATGTTTTCCTTCACCGAAGCAAGTGATAATTTATACAATACGCACATGATTCCGAAAAATCAGAGATGCGTGCCTTGGGTTCGAACTCGAGACCTATGATTTGGCAGTCCAACGGTCACACGACTAGGCTATCACTGCTAATAAATACTTTTAAGAGTATAAAGATAATACAATTGTTTTATTTTCTGCTAAACTATTGTGTTC
>OZ059785.1:15758563-15944469 GCA_964057025.1 Standfussiana lucernea
ATGATCTTGCATTTTAGTTGTAACGATGAAACAATCGTTACAAACCGCACAACTTAAGAATTACATATTCTTAGATTTCTTCTCAATTATTTGCTGTGTTTTCAAGAACTTCATGCTTCTATGACTCTAGAACACCGTACATAACGTGACTAACTTTATATGAATTCAGGACCACAGAGGCAACCAACTATACCTGGGCATCAACCACAGCGGCATCCTAACGTTCCAGGGCAGTCGGAAGACGCATCACTTCAAGTGGTCTGAAGTTCAGAAGATCAACTTCGAGGGACGCATGTTTATTGTGCATCTTAACTACCCAGAGGTGAGATTTTCACAAAGATATAAAAAATACGCAGAGTCTGTGTGTCTTGTCTTTTTTATGTTTTCACAGCTATATTACGCGTGTGACTAAAAGAGTGGTGTATTTCAAAGTGTTTTGATGGGGAGGGAGAGAAGTCCAAAGATTTAGAAAGGATTGTGTGACGACTGATCGGAAAGAAAAGGTATTGAATTTAGGCGTAACGGTAGACAGTAAAATTTCCAAATGATTATTACTTCACACCCAAAATGGAATACTTAGATTTTATGTTAAACCCGATAAAAACATGTAGATAATCTATGTAGCGTACTTAACACACTTATCAATCAAACTATGGGGAAATATTAACAACCACGATATTATTATGCTAAAATAAAAGCTGATTAAATAAACCACTATTTTGCAATCCTTTTTCATACAGATTTATGGGCAAAATATTAACCATTTTTCTCAACATTTTTAACAAAGAGACATTTCACCATATACAACTAATATGCACCCCTTTAGCATTATAATCTGGATCCTATATGTATCCTCATGTAACAAGAGCCCAAGGTATTGAATTCAAATAAATTATACTGAGCTGCAGAGGGGTCAGTATAAACACATCACATCTGCGCCATAACCTTGAATTCTGATCTCATATTTAGGGAGTCTGGGGCATTAACAATATAAACTGGTATTTCTGATTTAAAGGACCAGTACTTAACTTAGTTTCTTTGTTAAAAAAAACACGTGTCTTTAAAGAATTGGCAAACTGAATAGCTCTATATACTTGACCCCTTTTAAATACGTGTACTTTAGTACATGTACGTAACGGTGCAAATGGTCATTTTGAATAGCTATTATGATTCAAAAGTAAAAGCCCCGTATAATTATTTGTATCGTGAGTGTAATGCGTAGATTATGATCTCACGCGGTATTAAGTAGTATTTCTGAAGCGGAATATTGGCCCAATTAACTCATTTGTTGCTAAATACGTACAGCTGGTTTGCTACCAAATTAATATTACTTTGGAATGAAAACCAGACTTGCGTGACTTAGGAACCCCGCTATAAACGCCTGTAATATTTTCAAAGTAAATATGTACTAAATAGTTGCAATTTTATACGTAAATGAACGGAATCATAAATGTGTATTAACTTGTCTCTTTCTTAGGTAGGATTTCATTATTAGTATGTAGCCTTTAGTTATTTAGTCGTAGTGGCTGCTATAAAATAGAAATGGTGAAGTTCAATAAGTATTTGCTGGCTTTGCAAGTATGTGCTAATCAAAGTCCTCATCCTGTGATGAGCACATGGATGTTTCGGAGTTGTCATCACAGCATTTCTTTTATACTGGTGAATCTATACATCTATTTACATATAAATTAATGTCTGTTCGTGTGTTCGTACCCTATAGACTCCTAAACTATTGAACCGATTTCGATGAAATTATGATACGCAAGGGAAGGATTCAGAAAATTAAAAGCCATTGGAACGCATTCCGGGCAAAACTAGTTTATAAAAGTACTATTTCGTGTCTGTTTGTATTCATGCGGTTTTCGCCATCAGGGCGTTTTATCCGAAAAAATATGTGTATGATGAGTTTAACTAAGATATAACATAAAATCTTGTAGAAGGCCTTTACTATTTTACCTGTGTGTAGCAACAGCCGCCAGATTACTTGATAAAATAATTGCGAATATAAATATGAACGGCACACCCACCTATCCCGTTGCGATATAGGCTTTAATATTGTGTGTTCTAACTATAATTTCAAAATTAAATTAAGATCACAGAAGGATAAAACAACATCACGCTTGCTTTCACAATGGGTCAGCAGAGGTGACCTACAGCCATATTACGCCAGTTATGTAAAAGGGAGCAAAATGTGTTGATTGTTGTCTTAATTGTGATAATGATTCATTTCAGAAGAAACACACAGTGGGTTTCAAGTGCCCGAACGGGCCTGCCTGCCGCCACGTGTGGTGCTGTGCCATAGAACAGATGCTGTTTTTTACGTGAGTATACCTTCGTTCGTACAATCATATTTTTTTACTCGCAGACTAGTTTTTGTTGATTATGAGTCAATGCCCCGATATGACCTCAACATGTTACAATTTTTATCGCTTCATCATTAATGTGTTTTACAAAAACATACATAACATCACGCCTGCAATCGCTAAAGCGTTAGGCAGAGCTAATAGTACACCCACATTTCGCTAGTTAGGTTTTCCCATGTAATAGGGGGCGAGCCTGTTGTCATCTACCGGGTACAATACCCTATTCCGTGGCTGCTACTGATATATTCCTGATTTAAAAAAATCCGATAACACTGCCCGACTCGGGAATCGAACCCAGAACTTCTTGCTCAGCAGTCGTGCTTGCGAGCACTAAACCAACGTCGCGGTTCCATATCCATACGAATATAAAATTAATAAAAAGAAAGAAAAAGATAAAATAATTCACACGTGAGAGCACTTTAACGGCCGGGTACAAAATAACAGCGCCTTTCAGATTTTTACTGTACTATACTAATAATAATTTGACATACAGAAAATTAGACACTTATTTAATATGTATGTATGTGTAAATATGTTTTATTTATTATAATACTAGCTGACCCGCGCAACTTCGTCTGCGTTACATTTTTGATGAATGCTCCGCTCCTATTGGTCGCAGCGTGATGTTATTTATCCTATAGCCTTCCTCGATAAATGGGCTATCCAACACTAAAGTACCAGTTTGATTCAATAGATGTTGTTGTATGTATCTTACGTAGAGGCGATAAATTCTTCTTGAACACAATAAATTCATATATCTTTTGATAGAGAACACGGATTGCAATGAAATAAAAACTAATACCTTCTCTAAGTTACGCACAATACTTGTGCATTAAAACTAAACACATTGGTTTTGTAATTTTCACGTGATACTTAAACAAACAAACATAGCCGAAGACTTACAGACTGCAGACAAACAGACAAAAACTCTAAAAATAGTAGAAATGGGTTCTGCTTGTTATCTTTTAACACCCCTACTATTTTTTTTTCTAAATATTTGCAATGTACAGAAATGCCACGTTTACAGATTTACTCAAACTCAAAGCATTTATTTGAATTAGATCATTACAGGCACTTTTGAATGTCAAAAAATATATAAAAAATGTAAAATGTATATTATATGTACAGAATAGATTCATTACGTAGTATAGTGTTTCCAGTCAAAACTTTAGTATTGAGAGCTATCAGACAGGAGTATCTAACATTTTAGCAATGTTGGTCTGTGGGCCGAAATGAAGGGGTCTTTATACAGTCCATTCTAACTAATTTTACCTATGACGGCAGCAACCCAACATAAACCGTATAGCAACAGTTCAGAAGAATCAAGCCAACAACAACTCTATTAAAATGAGCTTTAAGATCACTTTAATTTTGATGGTGATGCGTGTGTTTTATCTCAGGTTACCGTCGTCCTCCGACGCGTGCGTATACTCGGGCGGCGGGCTGTTCTCGTGGGGCACCAAGTTCAAGTACTTCGGCCGCACCGAGCGAGAGATTCTGGAGAGAGATGGCCTACTCGCGCCTAGGGATTCCCAGGTACCATCGGCCTATAATGTTCATACTGCTGGGACACATACTATGGACAATACTTTTACCAAAAGGGGGAATGGGTTGTAATCCACCACGCGAGCCCAGTGTGTTGGTGGATGTCACATGTTTTCGATTTTTAGTTCTAGAACATACCGGTTTCCTCTGTTCTGAGAGCAATGGTGATGAAATTAATTACACAAAGGAACGCACACGTTCTACCTTGAACTTGAAATTCACAGCCGTTACAAGTGGGCTATGGTATTCTTATTTTTTTTAAAGCAGTCTCTAAAACAATAATTTTAATTAGATCTCTATTTTTACGAATTTACAAATCAAATTAGCCCATTTCTAGCCCATCTTTTTTTGGCATATCGAAAGCGAGTTAGACTTATGTACGACTTCCCGAATCGAAGCGTTTGTAAATACGGTGGCATGGGTGCTACACACATTTCCGGGCCGGCCTGCTTCGGCACAGACCAGGCGAAAAACATGTATCGCGTCTTTGGAACAGGATAGATTAAAACTACATAGGTACTATTTAGAAGCTCTAGAAGTCTAAAATAATCTTTTATTGCAGAAGGAAGGTTCGAGCACAGGTGGTAAGAGGAAAGCGTCGAGTGTGCCGGCCACCCCGTCCACTCCCATGACCGGAGACTTCGGTATTTATCGTACATATCTATTTCATTACACTACTATACCCTAGGGAACTATCTTACAGTGCGTTTTTCCTTACTTGTCTATTTTGGTCAACAATATTTTTTTACAAATATTTTCAGTTTATGCATCAATCGAACGTATATAAAAACGAAATTGTGGGTCTTTGCGCCAAACACTCCAATTATAAAAAGAAATACTAATTAAATGAACAATTTAAATTTTCTCGCTAACACCAAAATGTTTACCAAAAATATCAAGTAAAGAAAAATCCACCTGACTTATTGCTCCACTCTAATTGAGGATCTAAACTGAATATTTTTCTAAAAACCTCTCCCTATGCACAGGTTACAGCAGCCTTCCCCGCTCGACGCACAGCGCCCCTTTAGAAGAGAGCGGCGCGGATGACAGTTGTAACGGCGCGTGTCTGCTGAGCGGGCCCGCCGTGGACATCGCGCTGGCCTGCACCGACCATAACCTCAGAACTGTGCAGGAGGAAGCTAAGCCACCCGGTATGTTGTGCTGATATCATTGTGAGCTGACGATGTCTCAATTCTGTTACGATGGAGCTGGAACAGTGTTTAGTAATAATAATCAGAACATGGCCACGAGATCGGCGTCTTTAGTAGCATTTGTGGAACAAAATCAAATGTACAATCTAGAGCACAGTCATCATAGTAATAATAACCATTTCTCATTCTGTTGAACATGTTGCAGCGATCCCAACAGAGTACAGCCTGCGCGACTCGTTCGAGCACTCGTCGTCGGAGTCGGGCGCGGCGTCGAGCGCGGCGGGCGGCGCGGAGTGGGCGCCGGCCGGGCTGGCGCGACTGGCGCCCGCGCCGCGCCCCTTCAGTCTGCTGCGCGCCTTCGTGCCGTCCTTCGTGCTGGTGTGGCTGGGCCTGGCGCTGCTGGCGCTGCTGCTGTTCGAGACGGACTGGGCGCCGCTGCGGGACCTCAAGCGCAAGCCGGAGCTGGTGGCGCTGCGGCGACACTACTACGCGCCGCTGAAGGACTACCTGAAGCGCAAGGTGGTGGAGCTGTTCTGATTCGTATCCCGGCCGCGGCGGCCCGAGCTCGTCCACTTCCCGAGTGTCAAATTTTTCCGGCGCGTACCGTTAAGTTTTTAAGGTAAAGTGATTGATCTCGCCCGACAGACGTAAACTCAGCTTCAGCCAAAACTTCTGTCTAACATTACTGAAAATTACGCTTTCAGTACTGTACTATTTCTACAAAATACTTCCTTTTCTATTTTCCGAAACTCTTGCTCTGTCTTAATCTAATACGAGCTGTGTTTATGTATGCCCGGCGAGGACGTTTCAACGAGTCTTATTTGTACAAACTCTTCGCGTACCTAGACGTAAGTCACCGCTATACGCTTTCTTATAGTACAATTAATTTGTAAGCTATCACTACTTGTCTTGCACGGCACAAGGATTTGTGGGGTTTCTATGTTCCTAATTGTTTTTCATACATGGGCCTACTGCTTAGATCGGCCTGACGAACGTTACACGGACGAACGACGTCCACACTTAAAAAATATTAGATCTGTTAAAATACATTTATAATGTTCTGCTTACAAACTGCGATATTACGAATCTCATAATTTTATACAACAATTTTCACGTAACATTCCACTTAATAATTTAGTCTTCCAAAAGTATTGTTTGTAGTGTTTTAAATAATATTTTTTATAGTACCTATTTCATTAATGATTAAGTATTCGCGCACAAAGTATTTAACAAAATTTTATTTTTTAGATGTGCCATAACTTTATATTTTAAACCTAGTCATAAACAGCTGGTTCTATACTTTCTGCACAATTATTGTATAAGTTTATGAATAATATGTTGTCTAAGTGTTATTTATAATATTTTTATTAGGAACACATTGATTAAATTATTTATTTATTATGACACAATTCAATGTTGTTAATGCCTTACTAGAGTGAGTGTGTTAGACTTAAGTACTTAATTAGACGCTTCATTTTGCCTAGTCACTATGTATGTAAATGATTCTCAAACATTAATATATTAGCACTATTTGTAAGGTACATGACAATTGTAAATCATGGCGATTTAAATATTTTTTTTACACGAAATATGTATACTAAGAACATGCCACTGAGTGGTGGCCACATAAATGCATTTTTACAACTAGAAAGGTTGAGTACATATTACCGGTAATTAAAACACGTTTGGTAGTTATCAGGAAATACTTAGAAAACCTTACTTTATTACAATATGTTCTAAATAACGGATAAGAAGTACTCGAAATCAAAGAGGCTATGTAATTTAATGCGAATTGCAACACTGTTGTCAACTGTTGTGGCCAGCACAAGTAGGTACCGTGAATTGAATAAAGTTATAAAAAATACTCTGTAGCTATTTCGTAGTGAAGTAACTCTGCTTACCTTCACATCACGTCGTTTGATCAAATTTATTGAAATTGTCAATTAAACTGAGTAAATAAACTGTCTAAAAGTAAACAAATATGGACTGCATCGCATTTAACTAGAATAACTTGTAAAAATGACAGTAAACCTTCGTTGTGGTAGTCATGTAGCCAATAAAATAGAACTTTTAATTTTTCTTTGTGGACCAACATGCTATGGAGTTAAGTTTGTATGTACCTAAAAACTTATTTTTATACCGTTATTGCTTTTTCAACTCTTACGCTTAGAAATTAAGAATCTCTTTATAATGTTATGAACAGGAATGAAAGTTGGTAATGTTTGGAATGTTATAGATGGTTTATTTCGACAATGTTTAGATGCCAAACTGAGTTTTTACAGATACGTATTTGTTTCACCGACTGTGCAGTCTGCTGTCACTGTGGGCTAGCGACGGAGTCGGAACCACTCGTAACAGAAATCAGAATGCCAGTACTCTACCACCTTCGTGAAATTGTTATAAAATAATGTAATTGTAGTCTAAGAACAAACATAGCTTTTAGTTAACATTTTTGAAAATCATAGAGGTTTTAAATAAAAACATCCTGCCGAAATCGATTTCATCTTTTATTATTAAAATACTTCCAAAATAAGCAACAAACAAATAACAATGTAAAAAGAACATTCTATGGTGCTATATAGACCTGCTATTAAAAATTAACACTGTAATGATTATTATTATATGCAATTTTATCACTGTAAAACTTACAGTATATTTTTTTTTATCCATTCATATTTTAAAAATATGGCACTTGAAAGTTGTGAAAAAGTAATAAGAATTACAAATATAGGTAGCTTTTTATTACAAACAAGTATAATACGCTAAAAAGTGCTATCTTACATGTGTTCAGTACGCCTGCGCAAACTATTGTCATTCATTGTCATTATTTGTATAGCGTTGCGAAATTTGCGAATGTGGCTCCTAATCGATTACAGTGTTGGAAAGCAGCAAAATTGACACGGTACGATCACAAAAAATACTCTTATAAATTCAGATTCACCCTTATAATCATAATGTAAAATATACATTCATTTGAGCTACGCGGCGATAGTTTTCGTATACAGATGAGTCTTAGCGCGCACGCAGAGGACAAGCGGGGCGGGGGGAGTACACAGACGGCGGCCGCGCGGCCGGAGTCGCCCGCCCGCGCCATCCGTCCACAAAAATCACCACCGCATAAACGGTATACAACTAATATAATTCCATATCCACCCATAAAATACGTAGGAGGTACCTAAGCATACGTAACTAGGTCGCCGGGCGGTCAGTCGACGATGGAGATCTGCGCGAAGCCCAGCAGGCTCTGCTCGTCCTCAGGCTCGGGCGGCGCCGAGCGCAGGCGGAAGGTGAGCGAGCGCGGCGGCGGCGCCTGGCCCGGGAACAGGAACTCGTCCACCAGGCGCTGCAGCTGGCGCGCCGTGACGTCCGCGTCGCGCGCGTCCAGCAGGCCTGCGCCCACCAGCTCCGTGGCGATGCCGTCGGCAGAGTCCTTGCCGGGCGCGAACTCGAAGCGGATGTCGTTGAGCTCGTTGCGCGCATTGCGCATGCGCAGCACGAGGTTGATCTGCGGCGCTTCGGTCCCGGCGCCCAGCGAACCGATGGTGAAGGCGGCGCCGCGGTCGTCGCTGTCGCTGTCGGAGCTGTCGGCGCGCTCCAGCGTGTTCATGGGCCGGTCGCGCGCCGCGTCGTCCTCGTCGTCGTCGTCGTCCTCCTCGCTCTCCCACACCCACTCGCCAGTCTCCATGCGGTGCAGTCGGCCGGACGCGCCGGGCTGCCGGCGGCTGGCCTTGTGCACGCGCGTCTCCATGCTGGGCCCGATGGTCACCAGCGTCGACACGAGGTACTTGCGGTCGCGCGCCTTCTTGAAGAACGAGTGCTTCAGCAGCTCTGTGGCCGTGGGCCGCTTCGCCGGATCCTTCTGCAGACATTCGAATATCATTTTCCTGAACGTCTTGCCGTACGCCTTGTACTGGTCCTTCTCTTCGGCGCCGGTATCGAGCGTCGGCGGATCGTTCTGTAGCGTGAGCATGAGCACCTTCATCGGAGGATACTTGTGGTACGGCGCGGTTCCGGTCGCCATCTCGATGGCCGTAATTCCAAAAGACCAAATATCGGCTTTGAAATCGTATCCGTGGTTTTGCTCCATCACTTCGGGCGCCATCCAGCACGGGGTGCCCACGAACGTGTGCCGCACCTTCTGCCGCGAGATGTCGCGACCGGTGGCTAGCCAAGCCGACACGCCGAAATCGGCGATTTGAACAATGCCGTCATCTCCGAGTAGGATATTGCCGGCCTTAATGTCTCTGTGTATCTGACCGTTCTGGTGAAAATACTCGAGTCCTTTCAATACTTCTTTTAATACGGTAGCGATCGTCGCCTCGTCGAACACGCCATGTTTACAGTTGGATATCCTCATTTTGTGTTTGATGATATCGAGCAAGCTGCCGCCCTCGAGCAGGCGCAGCACGAGCCACAGCTCCTCCTTGACCACGAAGCTGGTATAGTAGGTGACCACGTTCTCGTGGTTGCAGCTGGACATGGCCTGGATCTCCTTGAGCAGCTCGTCCATGGAGGTGTTCCACTTCTCGAGGTTGATGCGCTTGATGGCGCACTTCTCGCCGCGCGGGCGGCAGAAGGCGGCGTGCACGACGGCCGTGGCGCCGACGCCGATCACATCCAGCAGCTCGTAATCGTCCTGGCTGTTGGGCCACGTGTGCCCAGAACCCGCCATATTTACCAATGCCTAATTTACCTACACCGGAAATATCTCTACAGCTACTACTTGTTCTTATTTGTACTGCTAATAAGGCCAAACTTTAAGGCATGAACTGTACTACAAATTGTTTTTTAAACTGCAGAAAATCCTGGGTAGATCTTGTCTTCCATGTTGACGTGATATTTATGTTTGTAATTCTGAATTACTAATTGCTTTTTCTCCTTTTCTGATTCAAGTCTATGAATGATTTTAGAAGTTTCTCTTAACTCTAATATAGTTTGGTCTATATAGTTTACTGTATTGTCATTATAGTCTACACTTGAAGGGTATAAGTCATCACCTGAGGACAAAATAGAGTTATTAGTACTATTGAACATTTGAAAAAGGAGAGAAAAAAAACAATTGCGGAATAATTACCTGGTAACAGAAACAAGCCCCCATTCTTAACTTTAACAAAGACTGGATATGTTAAGTCAGTACCATGACCACTCCTGTCTCGGGCGAATTTGACAAGCTCTTCAATGTCAGTCACATGGGACAGTCGGCTGAGTTCGTAAACTTGTGGTGGTTGTAGCTTCTTGTCACTGTGTATTACTTCAGCAGGACTCAACCACTAAAATTAAAATGATAAACCAAATGATCAACCATGAAAACTTGGAACTACCAACAGCCAGCTGAGATATTTTTTATTAGTTTATGATCCACAAATTATAAACTTTTTTTTTTCAATCATTAAATTGCCACTGCAGAAAAGAGAATTAATTTTTAGAACTAGATTTGATTCCTTGAACAGACAGGACCAAAGACAATATATTTGCAAATTATCAAGTAAACTCATATTACTGCGCAGGGATTAATTCCAACACCATTTTGGGAATATGAGCAATACGTTCGCTGCATCAACAATTAATTTACATAATTTTCTTAGCTGTCATAATGGGGTTCCTCATCGATTTTGTATTGTATGCAACCTGTGACACTAATTCAATGACTTGACTATTTATTGATCTCAAAGCACATAAAAATCAAATTTAAATTGAAAATTAATTCGGGTTATCACAACTAAAATGTTTTTTAGAATTGTCTTTGAATTTTTGCTTACTGGTGCAACTACCCAATTGCTTATAGAAACCGTAAATGGTTTGCAAAAAAACTGATTTATGAGTTTTGCTGGCGGTTCAAATGTGGAAACCCACCAGCAAAAACAAGCATTGTAAAATATTTACCTCAACATCAACTACTTCAGAGCTGCTGCCAATCGTTTCCGGCCTATTTTCCAAGGCAGTGACAAAGAAAGCAGTGTCGAACCTCTTAGGGAAGTTGATGGGAGTCAGCCAGTTGCTCCAGTAGTGCAGGGACCAGATGTCGGGGTAACACTGGTGCTCCTCACACAGCGTGAACCAGTCCCCAGGGTCTTTGCTTATCTGAAAGTGTGGTAAAGTTCACATAAGTAATGTGAAAATGTACTAGACTGCACTTGTCTTTTATAGGAATAAAGTACGTGATTGATGTTGCAGCAAAGTAATGACTTTATTAGAAGTTGGAATATTACACAATTCTACTAATTAATTATACTGTCAATGTTGGTGCCATAATGATTCATTTTAAAGGAAGCCATTTGCATGTATTGCCTTATTCATCTACAATTTTCTAGAAGTTGTTTTTCCGTTCACTTGTGGTAGCTACACATTTTTCTAGAAAGACATGTTGGTTCATAAATAACCCCTGACCAGAAAAGAGGGGTTTTATTAGTTATAAGTGTGTATCTGTGTATCTGTCTGTGGCATAATAGCTCCTGAACGGATGAACCAATTTTGATTAAGTTTTTTTCTCTTTCTTAAAACAGATAAAAACACTGGATTATGACACCTTTCATCTTAATCCAGTGTTTTTAGGTATGTTTCAAGAAAATCCGTTCAGCCGTTTGAAGATTATCACCTCTTTTCTAGTTATTGAAGAGATATAAACAACTGCCACAGGTCCAAGAAATTTGAAATTCTGTCACTTGTCAATGATATTACAAAAGTAAGATATCCTTGACCTGATGCACAGGTGTCACCAAGTCATTTTTAAAGAAAATATAAAATGGTAAAATCCAAGCGGTCCCCTGACTCACAAGACGCTTGGATTAAAATATTCTACTTATGTTAAATGTAAAGGGACCATATTTCGATATAAAAATGTTAATTTAACTTTTATTGAGTACTGTTGATCTCGTAGAACAGACCAGATGAAATTATTTATCTATTTTTTTTCTTTCAAATATTCATCCAATGCTGGGGAAACCAGCCATCATCAAAAAGACAGTACATGAAATAGCAAAACCTAAAAACGCTATCCACTTAAGTATTTTGCAATTTGCTTATGAGCTCTTGTTTGTAATGAAACATGTTTAAATATACCTTATACTAAATATTGACACAACTGCAACTTATACAACCGAAAGATAATAAACTCACGCGACTTTGCCAGTGCTTGACATCAATATCCTCTATGGTGTCTGCCCATAGCCCAGTCTTCTGCTCCTTCCTCTTCCGACTGCAGATCAACAGGCCCAACTCCTCAAAAGTTTCTCTGATTGCTGTTATCCTCAGTTGTAAATGCCTATAAACACAAATAATATTCATGAGAACACTTAGAAAAAGTTTCATATGCAATGGCAAATGTTGGCCACACAATCAAACACATTTCTTGTTTTGTACTCAATCGTTTTATATAAGTAAATGTTTTCTGTCAATGAATGCTAAAATTGCACCAACATTTGTATGTAAGAGATGTAATTGAGCATATTACGGGGCATTGTTAGAGGCCAATGTATTTAGTGAGTACATGCAAGATATTTCATATGATTGTATTGACAACATTACTGTTGGCTCAATTAGGAATCAAATGTCTTGATTCAGTTGTGGTTTGTTCTCTTTGTGGTTTGGGTTAGCACAAAAACCTTTATGAAGGCAAGTTTACTATTAGCAAAA
This sequence comes from Standfussiana lucernea, assembly GCA_964057025.1. Taxonomy (NCBI): domain Eukaryota; kingdom Metazoa; phylum Arthropoda; class Insecta; order Lepidoptera; family Noctuidae; genus Standfussiana; species Standfussiana lucernea. Next base: position 15,771,255 of record OZ059785.1, read on the forward strand.
CAGAAAATTTTGCTGAGAAGAAGATTCCAATAGAGGTTGTCTGACTATCTAAAAATCAAGTAGTATTTTTCTATAAAATGATGAAGCGTTTACAGATTAAGGCACTTCATCATTTTATAGAAAAATATTATCAAATTGTGGCCAACCATTAACATACCAAAAATAAAGTTTTAATTAGTGCTCTGGCATTTATGTTTATTTTGCATAACCAGTTACTGTTGGAGAACACTTAATTTATGTGAAAAAAATATAAGGAAAACACTCACACTGCTGCTATAATATACAAGATAAATTAGAAAGTACATGTCTAGAAACAATATGAAGACAAACACAGTAACTAAGTATCAGTACCAAACATAAATATACAAGTTAGCTAATGTACACAACACATAAAAATGATTGCAACAGCACTTCACTTGGTGTTAAATATAAAGTGATATACAAGTGTACAAGCATTAGTGTTTACTGTCGTTATCATTTAGTGTGTGACTGACGAAAACGTCAGGCGAGATGTCAAGGTCCACAAATATTACCTTTGTATAGGATTATTTTGGAAAATCTGGGTGATAACACTATCAGGGCGGTGAAATGCTTCCAGATCTTGTTTTGAGTAGCCAAAGGATTTGAGGAGCTCCAGCCAGCGGGGGCTCCCGTCCACGGACTCGCTGACTCCGCCGGGAAACACCACGCTGTTGGCAAATGAAGCACTGCCTGTCCGCGTCTGCAACAATATGTCGTAATTAACACCGCCACGAGCTTCAACGCGCGATAACAACTCGCTATTCCGCTTTGTGAGCACTATTAACGTAGCAGAGTCACGCCAACTTTTTCCGATAATATTTTTCATGACTGATTTTTAACAGCGACAAACAGTAAGTAACAGGGTTTAAAATACAAGGTCGACTTACGCGTACTACGTTACGAGGAACTCTATGAGTGATAATCAAGTTTTTGTGTCTTATCGCTGGTGATAAATTGTTTTGCGACACCACAAAATGGAATTATAAATACAAAAATAGCACAAAATTGACATTCACTGCACTCACATTTTTTTCTGTGTCAGGCCGTAGTAGTGTTGCGAATTAAAATCGAAGGATTCTAAAATAATAATTAAAAACTCAATGCCTTGTCCTAATATAACTGAGAACAACAGACTATGATGTTTTTAAAATATTTCTGCTCTGATTTTAGTTTGTAAATATGAATTTCTCAAAAAAAATAATATGAACCGGTAAACTTTGATTTAGTGTTACTAAATTATCAAGTAAAATCAAGAATGTGGACATCACTACTGCAGTTGCTTTTTTATGATTGAACACAAGCCTTTTGGTATTAACGCCATTTTTCAATAAACATAATATTATCTAACATAACATCACACCTGTAATATCAGAAGGGTTAGGCAGAGGAGTACCTAATAGTACATCCACATTTCAATTTTTTCAATAAACTACTGAAAAAAGTATTTTTTCTCTTTAATGTGTGTAATACGATTCGAAAGATATTTTGGCTTTTGATTACTTATGTGGCTTTAATAATAAAAAGAGAGTGACTTTATTGTTTTAGTTTCACCAGCTAGCACAGTGTCCGCTTGCCTTATAATAACATTATTACACAGGTTCTACAGGAAGTAGTAGGCATCCATAGAAAAGTCTGTGGAGTTTGTCTAACAAAACCACTATATGATTGTAAACCGGCTCGTACTTGAATATGTCTGTTCTTGGTCTTTCTACTCAGTGGACCTTGGTGCTGCACCCTTTTTTACTGAATATGTGTGAAGAATTTGCATGTTCTTTTGTTAAGCCTACCTGATGATGGCAATTCTTCTAATTCGAAGAGTACCTTAGTCTAATAAGAACATTACCTAATAACATCACGGCTGCAATCTCCGAAGGGTTAGGCAGAGGTGTACCTAAAAGTACACCCATATTTCGCAAGTTATGTTCAAGTCCCGTATAATAGGGGGAGAGCCTATTGCCATCAACCGGGCACAAATTCAGACTCAGTGGCTGCTACTCTAATAAGAAATGGGTAAGTACAGACCTAATAAAAATATCACTAAAAAAAGTTTTCTTGTCATCAACATTTTCTTGTAGCAAAGGCTAAAATATCTACATAACGATTCTACAATTGACACACGCTCTGCTAGATTGCTACGTTTCTCGCCTGAGTTGCAATTTCAAGCGCAATCCATTTTCTAAAACAAATTAGTTTGGATGGATTAGGTAAGATGAAACATGTCAATAGATTGCTGAATTTACATTTTACTTTTCGGATTTAAACCTAATAGGGTTTCGTTGAATTATGTTTTCTGAAGAGCATTGTTTTGCCAAGTAACTGTAAGTGACAGTGTAAACTTTTTTTTTATTTGTGTATGCGCGGCCACCACCGCGTTGCCCGCGGCGGGCGACGTGGCGGGTAAAGTCGCTTCTCCGTAAACGGTCCCATACATCGCAAGCAATTGAAAGCGGGCCGCGCCGCACCACGCGCCGCGCGACGCGCCCCTTCTCCGTAAATGAGCCTAATGTATCTGTAGGTAAATAAATAAATAAAAATCATTTATTTCAGACATACAAAAAGACATAAAATAGGTACATACACATTGCTAGGCGCTGAGTAGACGATGGATTTGGATTATTTGTCCACCGGACAGTAATGCCTGATGAAATAGAAAGGTATAGACAATCTTTACTTTTTACACCATGAACATTCAATTAACATTAACGAAAACATTTCACATAGGGTGACACAATGGGCGGTGATATTGCTAAAAGCAATCTTTTCAAGACGACCTTTGGATGGATTAGAGGAAGAAAGAGGGAGAAATATTACTGCAGGTACTTAGTTAAATAAATCCTGTCCGTTGGTTGCAACGCTGATTTTTTATCCATTGGAATTGGGATAGTTATTATTGGAATTATTATGCGTTGACTATGTGACCATCGTCAGCTCAGGTGGGTTACCATAGCATGGTGCAGGAAGGTTTTAGTATTATTTTGAGAGAGGGAGGGTAAGTGACCACTCATCCCACTCATCCATCTCTTACCCACTCTCCAGTGCTCATAATTCTGATACATAGGTAGGTATTATCTCATCTTCATCTGCCTAGCCTTTCCCCAACCATGTTGGGGTCGGTTTCCTGTCTAACCGGATGCAGCTGAATATCAATAATTTACATGGAGCGACTGCCTATCTGACTTCCAAACACAACCCAGTTAATACTCGTACTTACTTTAGACTTTTGGGCCACGGGTCAAAGATCTACAAATGACAGCCGGGACCAACGGCTTAATGTACTTTCCGAGGCACGGAGGAAACTCGGTAATGTAATAGATTACCCATCCACGGAGCGACCTTGCCAAGCACAGCTTCACCTTGAAGATCGACCAGTTCTGCTGTTATTATTTAGCAACGAGCTAGTACACGAGTAGGTCTTACTTATCTAGTAAACATACTAGATAGGAGGAAGGTACACCGACGCTAAAAGGGTTACCACGGATGCAATACATCATTCTGAACCCCTCTCCCACATAGAAATAATCAGCTCTTCCATACATTTTGACCGTGTAGGTATTGCAGTTTTGTAGGAAACAGCTGTTTTTTGAAGTGATTCGCCGAATACCGCCAATGTGACCCGAGAGACGATGTTCGCAGGCTGATGACAGCTGGATTATGCGATTGGAGAGGCCTATGTCCAGCAGAGGACTGTGGTACGCTGAAGATGTGCCCACGGAACACATAAAACGGTGTAGGTTTCCAGAAAGCAAACAAACAAATTTTCAAATTTGTATATTTTATTTAACGTATCTAGTACTTACCTATTCCAAATTGCCTGCTTCCATGCTTGCTGATATAATAGGTTCCCAAAAAACTATAGATAATAGCTTGTAGTTGTTTTCATAATTATTATCCAATCAACATTATTATCCTATATGCCATGGCCATGCCCTACTTTTTATAAATTGATGTTGAACTCGGTGTAAAATCCATAACTACAGTGTAAGTACTTAAATAAATACCAAAAGTATACGAAACTTTTTTACATTTTTATAGCGCTCTTGTTCGCATAGGAAAATGCATTTTTGACTAACATTATTAAACTGAATAAAATTGAAAAGGAAATTTTAAAGAAGGCTGAAAACTTTTAAATGTAAAGTCTGGTAGCCGTCAGCTTAAAGCAGAGAGATAAAAGTGCTTTTCACTCTTTAATAAAAGCGTTAGTTTTCAAAAATCGAAGAGAGTTTTGCTATTTTAATTTTTCGTACATGTGTCTTTCGTCTTTCCGATAGTATAGCTTTCCCGCCCTTAGGTGTCGTAAAAGCCGACTTAAGGGATTACAGCAATTAGGTGAATGGGCCAAAATCATATCAAGTTATAAACGAAGGTAACAGACCATGTGCGGTGTTGTGTAGCTTTAATTACTGCAACATTTTGTATTCTTGAAAAGCGGGGCATATAAATATGCGTTCCGTGGATCGTATCTGTGACACATAACATAGCAGGTAATTACACCGCGCTAAATATGATGTTTGCAAAATCATTCTTTTAAGTTTCGATCAAACTGACACCTCCATACAAATACCATCAAAGTTTGTCCATACCAGTTCGACGGATCCTTTTAAAAAACATGGGAATCTTAAAACAATTGAATATCAAGAACCCTTCTCTTCATAACCCCGATTTTATACGTGGTAAACTGTCAGAATGAATCAATATGCACTCGGCTGGTTACGTGCGAAGGGTAGCTACCTCCTTACTCGTAATGTTGTGATCTTCTAAGCCGGTATGATATACGTTCGAGACTCCGCTCGATAGCTACTCATACATGCCTCATACGAGAGCTTATCTGGCGCTTATCTTTTTAGGGTAAAGTCTTTATGAACAACAACAACGCTTACTTAACTTTGTTTCAAGAAATCTTTTTAAACAACTTTGTGTTGTGTGAAAAGAGTGTGGAATGTGGAATTGGTGAGGGAAGTAGTCGTATGTTTAAGATGATGACAATATAATAAAATAATGCACGAGTTCTTGATAGACTACTGACTAGCTAGATCTGTATGACGTAATTAATGGACACAGTAGAATAATTTCCAGTTTCCACTGATAGTATGATTTAGAAATAACTATCAAACTTTCTTTATTGTAACTAGCTAAAAATATCGAAGTTATCCTGTAAACATCACAAAAGTAGAAAATATTTCCGGATAATGATGGCCATATGAACGGCCATAGGAATATGGCCATATCTTCATGGCTCTGTAAGTTGGCGCTTGAATGACTTTGACAGGAAGGCTGTTGGCGCCAGGGTAGCCCTCGAAATTCTATTAACTAAGAAAGTTTTACTGAGTTATAATTAGAATCATTAACACAACCCTAAAAAATTAACATATAGGGTTGTTTTGATTATTTTAATGATTTTAATTCTGTAAATACAATACGTATTACGGCCGCAAATCATGTTTTGTTCAATGTATAGTCTGACACTGACCGACAAATTGCAAAAAACGTAAGAAAATTTGAATTTCGCGGGGTACTCTTTAGCTTCCAGTGAAAATGTATGACTGTGGCCACGTGCATATTTATTGTGTCATAATGAGCATCACGTCATGACATAAAAAACACATAACATGTCAATCAATTTTCGTTGCAAACCAAATCTTTATTACAAATGTCAAACCAATGTCCGTTCATCAATCAGTGTTGAGTATTGGGTTCCCAATGTTACGGGACGCGGCCAAGCGAGGACTGAATTCCAATCACGGGCTATAATTGACAATTTGCAAACAGGAAGATCCAATTAGAATACTGTGGGGAATCAGACTTGGGACCTAAGATGCGTGAGCATTGCTTCTTTGATTTGAAAAGGTGAAACCTACTACTATATTTTTAAGCGACTTCAAAAAAAGTAGGATGTATTCCACCAGCATCAATTTTTTTCATGTATTTTCATAGATTTATCCCTGATTACTGGTCCGATTTAAGTGATTCTTTTTCCCATATAATTTGATTTACTTTGCTTAGGTACTTTATGAGTTATAATCTTATTTAGGCATTTTTTCTTCGTCTATGTGGACGATGTTTATAATAACTTCTAGTTACCCCAACTAAAAAGGGTACTTTTTTTTTAATACACTTTCTCGAAAACTGGCTCTTATCGCACCGCGATTAGGTTCAACATGCAATTTATTTCACACACGAGGGTTTACCATTCCAGATTTTGCCACGGATAACATTAAACAACTATTCAATTCCCTATATTCGGCGGTGATTATTTTTTTCTTCACAGCAAAGAGGCGCATGTTTATAAGGCCTTAGGTATATTTAATGAAAATTAAAATTGTGTTTATGAACAGAATATCAGAAATAAACATTATTATTTATAAAATTATTTTGCTTTTATCAACAAATTAACATTTATTTGTGTTATAAATTAAAAAAAAAATGTTTTATTTTATTTTAATATGAGGCTGTTTTGCGGCTTCATACATTTGCTTCTCCTTTAACCCGCTAGGGTAAAGCGCGGGGACAAAGTAAATTAAATTTTATTAATATGTGTTTTTTGCGTGAGTATGTCGAATTTAAGTTATAATGAGAACAATTTACATGCTACGCCGCCACGGACGGACGGACGACGAACGACGACGGATGGACGGGATAGGACGGGATAGGACGGGATAGGACGGGATAGGACGGGATAGGACGGGTTAGGACGGGATAGGACGGGATAGGACGGGATAGGACGGGATAGGACGGGATAGGACGGGATAGGACGGGATAGGACGGGATAGGACGGGATAGGACGGGATAGGACGGGATAGGACGGGATAGGACGGGATAGGACGGGATAGGACGGGATAGGACGGGATAGGACGGGATAGGACGGGATAGGACGGGATAGGACGGGATAGGACGGGATAGGACGGGATAGGACGGGATAGGACGGGATAGGACGGGATAGGACGGGATAGGACGGGATAGGACGGGATAGGACGGGATAGGACGGGATAGGACGGGATAGGACGGGATAGGACGGGATAGGACGGGATAGGACGGGATAGGACGGGATAGGACGGGATAGGACGGGATAGGACGGGATAGGACGGGATAGGACGGGATAGGACGGGATAGGACGGGATAGAATAGAATAGAATTTAATTTTTTGAATATGGGTAATACACAACAGTTGTTATTAATATCAGAGTTCAACCATATTTTACCATGCAAACATATTTACATTATTTATGACACATGTACTTACATTTTAGAGACCAGATTCAATTAATAAATTATCATATATTAATTTCTTTATTAAGTTTCTGTCTGATAAAACAATTAAAAAAATACATTTAAAATATAAAAAAAACTATATGTATTTAACAAAAATTTCAAAAATTATAAATTTTAACACATACACACACACACACAGACACCCTTCTTTTTACGCCGGGTTACTAAAAAAGAGTAATATAATAAAGAAAGTTTGAATATTATTTTTTTAATATTCGATTATTTTATTTTTATTTCTAATGTTTGTAAAAAGATCATAACTGCAAACAAAAGCCATTTAACTTATTTATTTAATTTTGGGACCGCTGCGTAGGGAGCCGAATTTCTTAACATTGGTTCCCCTCCCGTACCTGACGCCTACATCGCAAGTAAGCCGAGCGGAGTGAGCGGCGAACACGGGACTTTTTTCTAATACTTACATTTTTAAACTCGTGATATCTTTCGAATGGTATGTCCGAATTGAATAATTCAAAAAGTTATATAAACGTATTGAAGCAGTCTTGAGTATGAAGTAATTTATTTTGATAAGAATTACTACCAAGGTACAAATCATTTTCAAAATAAAAGAACAATTATTGTGACATATGTATATGTTACGGGCAACGTGATTAACTGGGCATTATTAATAAGGACCGGCCATTATTAATAATGCCCAAGAGCGTCGGGCAAAGTGATTAATTTATCACTTTGACCGGCCATTATTAATAATGCCCGACGGCCCGTGGTCCATGTAATAAGTCAGTGTTTGAGATAGCTTGAATTTATCACTTGGACCGGGCAGTATGATATTCAACCAGAAAATCAGCAACCCACTGTGAGTGTGGCCATAATAAATGAAAACCCTCGAGTAGCCGATCAACAGCGTTCTGCCGATATGAGCAATGAAATGAAAAATTCTGATAATGAAAAGGCTGCATCTTTACTCAACACAAAATCAAACGAAATTCGGGAGGCTCGTAACGCAGCTAAGGTATCACATGATAAGCAAGCCGAAAAAATTTTGGCGCGTTCAAATGCAAAATTTCCTATTGGAAATAAGCCAAAGCGTTCGAGTAAGGATACCAGATGTAGATCGAGCCAAGACGGATAGTCGTAATATAATTACTATTATTATATCTGTCGAAAAAGAAAAACTTTACAAACTAGGAACTAAACACGGTATTTTAAACCAACTGTACTCCAGAAATGAGTTTACTGTGTGTAAAGAAAAGTTCATTTCGATGGATGATGTTCCAAAAGTTGATATTACTCTCCGAGAATGTGCTCGAAGAGGATCTCATTTTGAAGGACAAGGCTTCCGCTTCAGCATTGTAACTGTAGTGGTGACTGCAATTCAAACATTCTTTGCAATTCAAAATGTCATAAAAGCTCATCTTGCAAGAATAAATAATTCTAAACTTAATAACTTTCTTGCACAGTCCTTAATTAATAAATATTTCAGTTGATTTTTCTCAGTTTACTAATTTTTAAACTATTGTTCTTAAGTAATTATTTTATCAAAATAAAAGCACGTAACTACTGATGTTATTACATTTTTAACCATTTATTTTTTAACTACTATGTTCAATAGTTTATTTTTTGTTAACTTTTCATGAAAATTATGTAAGTTTAATTTCATTTAATAAAAAAAAACACTACAGTTCACCTATTTTATTACTTTGCCCAAGATAGGGTGGGCATTATTCATAATGGCCGGGAAAAGTGATTAATCATGCTGTTTTAATCACATTGCCCAATCGAGTCGGGCATTATGAATACAGACCGGCCATTATTTATAGTGCCCGGACTTATCAAATTGCCCGTAACATATACATAAAAGTTAGACATATGCTGTCGCGACACTTTTTGTAGATAATCATGTGTTCTGTAAAGACGTAGTGCATTATTTTGTTCTATCATCAATAGTTTTAGCAGCGCACGCGATGTAAGGAATTTTTTAGGTCATTGTTTTACACATTGGGTTACATTATTGGAATTTTAGTAAGGATCTCTAATTTTTTGAAAATATAATATAGCTTATGTCACTCGGAGATAGTGTAGCTTCCCAACGGTGAAAGAATTTTTCAAATCGGTCTTGTGGTTTCGGAGCCTATTCAATGCAAACAAACAAACAATCAAATATTTCCTCTTTATAGTATTGGTATAGATAATATTTCACAAACCGTGAAAATGCCAACAAAATCTGCTGTGTATCATTTTCATAATTGCATCTTTAATAATTCAGTAGATATTGTTTCAATAATTAAATATTTAATGACAAAAATACTTTTCGTTCTATTATTTTATTTCTTCGAAAGTGTATCGAAAAACGTCGTTTGGTCCACGTGGACATTTGTTACTGCAGTACTCGGTTGTAATTCCGCCTCGGCCGCAAAAACAAACTTTCTCCACTAGTATCAAAATAGTACTATTTTTTGGTAAACTTTAGTTTCGGAACTCGGTGACTTTTGTTTGTTTCATTAACTTTTTTGCCACAAACTTCCGAAAGCAAAGTTTTTGTTTTTTTTGGAAGTCGGTTAATTTTTTTAATAGTGACTGAAATAGTTATTTGTTATACAAGAGTGCAAAGTTGCTTTTTAACCGCGTGTTTAATTTTGATGACCGAGCAAGCGAAGGATTCTAAAATTGAATCACGAGCGCAGCGAGTGATTCAAAATTAGAATCCTGAGCGTTAGCGAGGGAATCAAAAGAGCACGAGGTGAAAAATCTTTGCACTCGAGTGCAACACGTAACTTTTCATTCCACCTCAGCGAGGAAATGACTAAATGCAAAAAAAAAAACGTTTATAATCACAAGATAGGTACACTTTTATTTCAGTTTAGGTATTAATTACTACATTATGACAGGTAAGTATTACAGAATAATCTTTAAATTATAACAAAATAATACTAAGGTATAATTAAGAAAATTTTAAAGTAACGTTGCTACAGTTATTTAAATTGAGTGTAATATTTTTGTTTGGTACTGTAATATTGGTGTTAGTCACTTGTGTACTGTTTTTCGGTAAACTATCTGTCATACTTAATAGTTGTACCGATTCATCGGATTCCCTTGGCGTGAATGTTGGAGAGAGAGGGAGATGGTTAGGTGTTTCATAACGGCTTATTTTTGATGTAGAAGGGCCAGTCCAAGGATCCGATTGAGGCTCTTTCAGTGTAATGGCTCCTACGATGCCTTCACATATTTTAGACTTATTTTGGATGGAATCCTCTATGTATCCCTCTACAACTGCATTGGACTTCCAGCCTCCGTGGCGCTTAAGGGACAGGAGATCAGCTCCGGAATCAGCCAAAAGTGTGGCTGAAGTTCGTCGGAAACAATGACCCGTGTACAACAGGGGTTCTGGAAGTTCAAGAAATGTTGCTATTTCTCGTGGGATACTGCCAATTTTATTAGTACCCATAGGCTGTCTAACACACTTTCCATTGCGATACTGTAGAAAAAATCGATTGATTGGAGTGTTAGGCGGGCGTAAGGCTTGATATTTCTCAACAATCGTTACGTATTCCTTGCGAATGACGAAGTTGCGGTCTCTTTTTGTCTTTGTATTAGGTAAATTAATTAATAGTAAGTCATCTGAATGTTTCTCAATGTTTTTGACATTAAGTTGTGTTAGTTCATTAGTTCGACATGCTCCGTTTATTCCAATAATAAGAACAACCTGTAACGTAAAGAGTATTGTAGTAGATAAATGAATAAAATTGATATGAACGCATAATTATGCCTATCAATATCTACTAAGTATACTATTTAATTGAGATTAATATACTTAAGTAGATACTGAATGTGCAACTGACTTACTTTTGCCGCCAAATATACGGAATCGGGTGCTTCGTTAAGAAACTTTTCAATATCAGATACTGTGAAAACCTTCGATTTTTTTGGTTGATGACCAGATGAGGCTCTTTTTAAAAATGCCACTAATTTAGGATAGGTATCGATATGTTTGTCTTTTTTCATCTTTATTGTTGCTTTTAGCATCGAATACGTACTCCATAGAGTGCTTGCTTTCTTGTTCTCGGATAATTCTATAAAATATGCCAGCAAAACGTTTTCTGAGAAAGTTTTGGCTCCTTTTGCTAGTCGCCACGTGTTGAACATATCGTACTGTTTTAAATACTTCTCGCGTGATTGTTGAGGGAGAAAGCTCATTTGCGCATTATTAACAGTTTCAGTCAATTCTGTTGGCGTCAAGCAAACTAACTCGTCGCTAGAATCACTCATTTTAGTTTTTTCATTTGTTTTCAAGTTTCTTGTTTTTAATATAAGGTTTAACAATGACGTGAAAAAATGCCGCGTAAAGAACCGCGTACAAAGCAAATTGAAAAAAGAACACCAAGAAGGTTCCGAGTCTGAGTTTTTAACAAATTAAAAAAAAGTTGTATGATATATTCGGCACCATAGAGGTAGCAGTAAATAGGTTTAATGTTTTTTTTAATTCACAAACTTAGTGCATACGATGTTCTAAATTCAATTTACTTTATCCTCTAGAGAATAAAAACGGCTTTTCCACTCAGATATTGAAGATTAAAAATACTCTTTCCGAGATGGTGGGATGAAAAGTATTTTGACAGTTACTAACATGTTATTTTACCAATAACTTTGTATCACTAACAAAGCAGCAGTGATATTACTTAATTCTCATTAAAAGGTTGCTGTTGTGTTGCTACTATAAAGTCTGTCAAAATTACAGTGATCTATATTCTGTATCAATTAGGCTCCTGTTGCGTTGCTGCTGTCTATTGTTGCCTAGACCTTATTTAGGGCCTGGAAATTGTTAAATTCTATTTGCAATTAATATGACGGAAAAGTCAAACATGTGTTGGATCGACACAAAATAAAAAAAAAAACCTTATATCAATCCATATTCTGTTGACGAAACGTTTTGAAAGCTATTGCCACTTCTCTAGTTCCTGTGGTAGTTTATGGATCAGCCCTAAGTTGTAGATTTAAACTTTTCTGACGGCAGGTTAAGCACTTTATAAGTTCGATAGGTGCTGCTGAAAGTATACAATAAGTATCATAAAAAAAATTACCGTATCCTGGAATTACGTCGGTGCATCTGAAATCGCCTTCATTCGCATTTCAGCTAGCATAGTGAATATTTACCAATGCATGTTCCCTCTCTAAAAAGCTCGTAAAACTATCCGTAATCAATCTTTGCTTTACCTGAAAAAGTTATTAATTTTCATTAAATATTTTCATTTAATTTTCAAAATACAACTTCCTTTTAAAATGCACCTTTCATTTCGAAAATAATTTACTGGAAAACTGCTTCAAAGGAAAATAGATCGTTGGTACTCAGAGTAAATTTTATTCCATTATTTTAATACGGGCGCTCGTTTACACTTTAATGAGCGCATTCCGTATTAAATGCATGAAAAAGTATGATGTATCGGTCATTCGAATTTCCGCAGTACACGAGCTTCGCAATGATCTGTACATTGATTGTTTTTTTTTTTGTTAATCTTTTAGTTTTCGTAATCAACCGGGCGGGCTTTTTTGTTATCTGTAGGTACTCGTGGGATGATGCTCTGTGCTGATGATTCTCGTTAATCCCTAGTCGCATTAAGACATTGGTAAAATATGTTCTATTAACTCTACACGGAACTGCTCTACGGTCGGTTGTGAAACCATTGGAATGTCAGGTGGGGATATCCACAATAAAACTGTATACGTGATCCACCAGATCCTATACAAGTACAGAATCTCTTGTAGTGTAGATATACTTACTCTATCTATCTAATAAAAATGTGTATATTAAGCTTCCAATATTATATCTAAATAAGTTAATACTCCGACTCATCAGTCCTCTGATGACATCATTAGGTCTTTGATAGCAGATGAGAGATGAGGACGCGAAGATGAGAGTTGTCTAACGAGATCATCCAATTACCGTTTCACCAAACCTTTGAATCACAATAGACATTTTTTAAACTTGTTGCATTTACAAAAATAAGGCATAACATGAAGGGAACGCGAACTATTTTTATAACTGGCAACCTCCTCTATCTGGAAATAATTCCAACCTCAAAACTATTTTCATATCCACGAGAACTTGAGCCCCTACTCTGAATTTAGTGAAAAAGCATTTGAAATACTTTTCATTCGCTCCGTATACATTTTTAATTGATTCCGATGCTACGGCAAAAGAAAACAAAATGTTGAACAATACTGAATTTATGTTAGCATGACTTCACAATGGAGTATTTGCTGCCTCACATTTTTCTACGTATAAGGCCGCCTTTGTCCCGCTTCCCATAAAGTCGGTGCGGATCGGAAAATATTCCTTTGACTAGCTTCCACTATTTGTATTACAAGTTGTTGATTAATTTTCATACAACAATTTTGTCGACCACGGTGCTTTTGGTTTGGTTTTTGAAAATAAAATAGTTTTCCCTGGTACTTTTGGCTTAAACTGGTTTATGAGGTCATAATATATCGGAACTTAAACTTAGTCAGGTTTAGTTAAAAAGAGACTACGTTATTTTGAGTTTAGTGATCAAAGCTCTTCTGTCTCTTCTTGTCATACCTACTAAAGTGGCCGCGATATAAAATCACAAAACCAAGAGAAGCACATTGTTCATGGTAGTAAGATGCCACTACACCGGCTGCTTTACGCTTACCTTACGTTTCAAGATCTTCTAAAGAACAACCACAACTTGCACTCTAGTCACTCTACAAGTGCCTGACCGTGTGTAAATCTGCCCTAATAGTCCACTATTAGTCTCCAACGACAACCTCGGCAAGTGTAGTGGTCTATTCTTAGCCGCTAGGCGAGAGTTCTAGACCACACGGATATCTAATTACAAGATCAACTGCGACACTCAATCTATTCTCAACAATGGGACAGTTGAACAGCGTCCTTCAATGTTGCCGCTTGATGACACATCTAGTCCTACCTTTGTTAAAGTCATGTTCCAAAGATATCGGTACCGCTAAGAGGAACAGGAGCGAACAAAAGGGTGCATAATGGCATGGTCATCATCGTATCTTTATCGCTGCTACGTTTATGGGAGTCTGGCACTAACGCGCCTGATCGCACCCGCCCCTCGGAGACACACAGCCAGATATTACCTAATAAATGTTGAGCATACTTCAGGAAACAATGCAACGTTATATGCGCAGCCATTATAGAACTAATTGAGGAAGGAATAAGGGTGGGAATGGTGTTCGGGTGGGCTTGCATTTGTTTGAATCGTGCGCGCAACAAGTGCGGCGCAGGTGGTGGTGCGGGGAGCGGGGCGCGGGGTATGCTCATTGATCAGCCGGCGCCTGTTGCTCGACCTGATACCCCCCACCCCCCACTGACCTGCCCCCCCTCTCGATGGGCTCGACGTGTGTAATCAAACTGACATGTGGGGAATAAGGGTAGAAATAGATTGCTCATCATCATATTTTGAAACAAATATTTGAGCCGCGCGGAATTTTGATTTAGGTATGAAAAATCGGATCAAATATGCATGAGTGGCTGAAACAAAGAGATATTCGGATATATGCCTTTGGCGGGACAGGTTGCTTGGCTAATTAATGATCCCCTTTGGTCCGATATTAACTTATTAATACAGCTGTTACACTGTAACAGCCCATACGAGTAATTGTCGGTGCGTAAACAAGGTTTGATGAGCTGCTAAATCAACAATTGACTGGGGGATAATCACCGAGTCAAATGTGTGGTTTGGTTGAGTGTTTGCTGGTAAATAATTGCATGCCCAATTAATTACGCTTGGCACATCTATTTTATTTATACATCCATTTCCTTCTTTTCGATCCGATTGTTACACGATTCGCGTGTATCTGAATATAGTCGCAATATTGTCATATTCCGGCGAATAATACTCACGAAACTTTTCTCGCTTTTGTATTTTTCTATGCTAATTTTCGAGTGGCAAAGGTATTATCCCGCGTCTATTTTCCCGCGCAACTTTCGGAGCGAAGCCGCGAAGGAGGAAAATCTTTGAAGTAACGTTGTGGATACAACAGACGTATACCCATTGTACCTATATTATGTCCCAATAAACATTGTTTTGGAGATTTACTGAATCTTATTTAAGCTTATTTACTGTTATGTACAACAATAAACCTCACTTACGAACCGATTTGTATGAAAATTTCAGTGTTCGACAATGGAGAGATTGAGAAAATTGGGTAAATTTTACTTATTTCACACTGTTCGACTGGTCTTTATTCTTCGTCTTCTTATATTTTAAAGTAATTTAGGTGGCAGATATCGCGGCTATGATAATGTATGTCCTTTTAAACATTATTGAAAATTCACTGAGAGCCGAGCAGAATGAAATTATGTTGAAAACATTTTCAACGTAACTGGACTTCCACTGTGCGATGCAGAGACTAAGCTAATTGCATTTAGATTAAGAGAAAGTAAACTGCATATTGTATGGGGCTTATCCAGTGCTCGCACAGCAGAAAGAGAGTCGTCACTCCCACACACATAGCCCGTTAGGGCGATAATGGCGCGAAACAACTAATACTGATTATTACTAGTGGACTGTATCACTTTTGTCGCAACTCTATGTTGCTATTAATTCCCAGCATGACTCCTGATAAATGAATGTTCGTTCATACATATTTATACTTCACTAACCATCGGAAATGAATGTGTCGCCTACGGGCGCTACGGCGATACTACAAAGAGCTCTGAATCCCTGATTTATTTCTGTCATGTCCCCGCTTCCGACAAAATGAGGAATAAAAAACTCACACGTGGATACTTAAGCGTGGTCTCGACGTATCTTATTATATTTCGTCCCCGAATTCATCATTGTGTCAGAGAAAATGGCTCAGAAAATGAATTTTCCTTACTATTCAAATGTAATAAAATAACGCCTGTGTATTTTACGACCGTCTTAGAATAGAATCCACGTGAAGTCATTTTAAACGAGCTCATCTTACTTTACATTCGCAGTAATCTCAAATTTCCTGAAGGCTCTACGTTACGAGCATTTAAAGTATATTACAGTCATAAGCCGCGTCCTAAAAAATCTCGTAAACAATACGGACTGGCTACTTACATTTTGTTCGTACGCCATTTTTCCCGAAGCACAGTTGACCGCAGTGTTCTAAGTAACCTCGTTGAACCTAGGGACGTAGGGTGAGGGTACTTAAGACATTCAATCTAGACAAAAAAGGGATACAACAGACCTCAGGGCATTGCAGGGGCAAGGGATGAGGCAAGAGGCAATTAGGGAGGGACGTGTCGAGCGGAAGGATACGTAAAGTACATACAATATGATGAGACACGGACTAGAAGATTCACTGACGGTTGAATTAATTAAGTCGCGGCAATTAGCCTCATAAGCTAAAGAGAACCCAGGAATTTATTAAAACGTATCTTTATTTCTTAGTGTAAAATTAATAAGATTTTCCCCGACAAAACCAAAGGAAAGCGGATTACAAAATTGCCTAATCACCGCGCCTAAATAGCAAATAACCAAAGCGAAAGCGTCTAAATTGCGTTCCCTTAATCAGGTGCGAAGTGTCATTAGTTAGTAGCTTGTTAAATTTACGTTCTTTGTCCTTTGTGGGCCGCCGAAATTGGCGGAGGTCATATCTGTAGGTACTCGTAGTTGCAACGACGTCTATTTCGAAATGACGTCTCCAGCCGCCCGCAGCTACCGGCCTAGTTAGACGGCCAGAGACAATGAATGTCCAAAATTTACGGGACCTAAACAGCCTGCTCCACATTAACCAAAATGAATGGGTTACGATGAATGAATAGGTACGTTTGGCTCAAGACGTTTGTTACAAGAGCGTGGCACCCTCGTTAAGTTTAGTATAGGTATATGCATTTTGTGGGCTCAAATATCTTGAGGGGTTTGGGACTTCAATTATTTGAGTCACAACGGTAGTTTATGCCCTAAGTGACACATTAAATAAATGTCCTCAGGGCATTGTAGTATCTACAAAGTTATACGTTATAAAAATATGTTTTTACGTGAGACTCTTTCAAGATGTTCTTGTCTACTTTTTAAATGAAAAACGTATTGCTACTACGGGGATCGAAGTATTGACGTTGAAATATCACGTTTCTCTACAATGAACTACGTGAAGGAGTTAGAACTTCAGTTTTCTTTTATATTTAACTGTTATTTATAACCGAAGAACGAAGTGCTCCATTTGAAAAAGAGGATTTAGAGACGTTTTTTCAGTCAACAAATAAAGTCACGACCTCGCCTACTTTCAGAGCAAGTTTGAACTTTAGAAGAAAAAAAACTGACCAGTCGCCTTCTCGAGATGAGTCCAATATTCTCGCATTTTCAACACACTTTTCGCCGCAAATTTCAGTTTCAAACTGTACTGCAGTTTGGTCTTGTCCCGCAGAATTTGGATTCCAATCTGGCGTGTAATACAATCAAAAGTTTTTACAACTCTTGTTATCTTTATGATAGGACACGAGTCAAGTCTGTAAACTACAGCTTGAGTGGCATATAAAAGGAAGTTCTTTGTGTCCTAGATGGACGTTTATTTCCTGGATAGCTCGTAACATGCTGTGTTATTTTCTCTGTTGCGGAACGAGCGCTTCTCTTGTGTGACATTTTCTTATTAATGTTAAAGGGAAAAGCTTTGTGGAAAAACTTTGTACGGATTTAATGGAGCTTCTTGAGGGTGGCAATTAAAACTGATAGGAACCTCTGAGCTATTATATTCTAAACTTCTGTGGTTGTAAAGGTACCTACCACGGCACGGCGCCATATTTTAAAGTCAAACGGTTTCGCTCCATGTTAAAAATTGGTATTCAGCTGCATCCGGTTAGATAGGACGCCAACAATGACTACAATCCAATCCTGAGCTGTGACTGAAAATTTCTATCTGAAAATGTCAATTACACTTTTACTGACCGAGCCTCGACGAGATCGAATCGAATGGATTACGATCGTTCGAGGCGTATTCGAAAATGTGAGTTTATAAGACTGGCAGCAACTTGGATTACATCATTTATTTATTTATAATTACCTAAGGGTAAGGGTATTTTCCTAACAGAAAAACAAGGTAGATTAGGTAATCTACCTTGTTTTGCTGTTAGGAAAATACCCTGCATGCACTAATTAGATAAAAACATGTTTACTTAAATAATATTAAATTGGTTTTCCCGGTTTGCAACGGGCAATCAAATACATCGTATGATTATATTTTTGGAGCTCCTTATCCAAATGGCAAAAAAAAAGAATTGTAAGCCTTACAAATAGAATAGAATATACTTTATTGTACACCAAAATTGGAACACAACGGTTTTACAATATGGTGGCTGGTTTATAATGTCCGTCTTTATGAGGCCATGAGAACATATTTTTATAATTTTACACTAACAATAACATGAAAAAGTTAAGCGGTGATAGAATAGTTAAAAAACAGGAATTATAATAAAAACAGAGAAAACGCTTTGCTAAGCTGACCTTCTAAAATTCGATGTGAAAGTGCTTTATTTTCCGTGTACTGACCATGTTTGCATTTAATTGTAATCATTACATGAATCATCATCACATACAGTGTGGAATAGTGGACATACAGTTCTCCAATCGTTAGCCATTTATCTCGATTCTCGCGATCTCTCTTCCAGTTGCTTCTTTCTTTATCGTGTGGTTTGTGCCGAACCTGGTGTCAGAGTTTATATGCCGTCCATTTGCCTCTGACTTGGCTTTACACGCCGTCAAGAAATATCTCTCAGGCATGCTGGTTTCCTCCCGATGTTTTCCTTCACCGAAGCAAGTGATAACTATACAATACGCACATGATTCTGAAAAATCAGAGGTGCGTGTCCTGGGTTCGAACTCGAGACTTATGACATGGCAAACCAACGGTCACATCACTAAACTATCACTGCTAGCCTGCTTCTTTGCAAATTTCATAAATATCGTCATACCACCTGCATGAGGATGTCCTACCTCACGTTAACCCATTCGCGGTCTCCACTCTTGAACGTGTCTACAGCAGCACGTGTAGCATGACCACCGTAGAAACGGGTTTTGTCGACGGAAGAATAGCCATATTGACAGATAGACAAAATAAATCTGTCATTTTGTCTATTCTTCCGTCGACAAAGCCCGTTTCTACGGTGGTGAAGAACGTCCTTGGTTCACTGGACACATGCCATACATGTTGCGTCCCACATTAAAGGTCTACCCATCTTCCATGGAAACAGAGATATGACGTCTAATTTGCCATCGTCCCGTGCAAAGCCATTAGGTATGGTTTCTAATACTTGTAAGCTTGTCGGTGTCGGGTTATGTCGTTTTTTCATTCACGTGCCACGCAAAATGCGTATCCTAAGCTGTCGAACTCTTCAACCCAGTGACAGCAATGAGGAGAACAACACAGGGCTTCTAGACGTAGAGAAGCAGCGACGCAGATAGGAGTGACGTCAAACAAATTGCATAATTAGCTAAATATTAATTAATTTAGCTTTCTAAATAAGTACGGTACCATGGTACCTGTATTATGCTGTAAAAAAAGGAAAACCCGTAAGCAAAACACGCGCTTTGGTCATGGAGTAGTGGACACCAGCCCCTTATCCTACAATACAATACTAGGGAAAACGCACTTGTTAATGTGAGCTCTTATCAGAGAGTCTTATCATCAGTGGGTAGTGTTAAAAGTCCTATATATTGTGAGAAGCGTCAGCGATTTGCTTTAAGTGTCCAGAGTCTCGTCGGCCTCTATCGAACGTATTTCTGAAGATTAAAATGAGTAGAACGCAATGTGTGCTGACGTTGTTAACGCTGTTCGTAGGGTTGGCGCAGTCCTGGGGTGAGTATGAGGGGCGTGTTCATATTTGCTCATTATCAATGTTGTTCATACATAGAATTATTTTATGGCTGCCGTAGGTCAAGTGTCCGCAAGTGCGACTCCTGAGCTCTTGCTCAGTAGTCGCGAAATCATGACGAAAACCTTCTTCAGAGTTTTTATAGATATCACATAATCATTCTAATTTATACTTAGTGGTTTATATTATATCAGCGTTAAGGTTTAACTATTTTTCTTTTGTTTCAGATATTGCTCTTAGTAAAGGAGACGTCCTAGAATTTTATTCCAACGCGACAAAAACGGACGCCGTACGCTTTGAGAACCAAAACCTCGCTGCGTTAGCGTATGACGAAGTTCACAACATGATGCTGTACGTCGATAAACAGAGCCACGGCGACGCTGTATGTGGTTATAACATGTCTTCCTCGCAATACAAATGTTTCACTGAGAGAAATGGCCGGAACATCCAGGGTCTCGCCTTCGACCCCGCCACGGAATTATGCTTCTTTTCAGATACTAATGAAAGAAGTATTAATTGGTTTTCATTAAAACCTGGGTCTGATTACAATGTTTACGGCAACATCAAGCTAAATAAAAGTACCCCCGCTGACATTGCCGTGGATAGCTGTAGAGGGTACGTTACCAATGACAGTTTGATGTCTTACATGTTTTCCCCCATTTAATGTATGTACGTGAAAATCAATTGCGGTTTTATTTTACAGGTATATTTACTGGATCAACACGAAGAAACGCTTCTTTTCGCCTTCAATTGAAAGAGTTCGATTTGACGGATCCGAGAGTAAAGTTCTTACTTATTGTAGAACATATACACCCTATTCCAACAAAACTCACAAAATGGAGCCACACAGTCTTGTAATCGATCAACAGGCACAGAAAATGTACTGGTTCCAGCCTAGGCGACTCGGGAAATACGATCTGTATAGTGCAGATTTGGATGGAAAAAACAGACGCGATAAAATTTGGTACACAATTGGTTTCAGAAAAACCAACCACTACTTCAACGTACAAAATGCAATGACCGTCTCAAACAAATCCCTCTACACGGTGGAGTGGTGTGAAGATTGTTTCGCTTGGGAATTTCGAAAGACAGAGATTGAAGGCAAACACAGGGCTTTCAAACCGTTATTTGCGTTGAATAATGAAGTTCCTGTAGGAATAGCAGCAAATTATAAAATTTCTGAACAAATCCAAGGAATTCAGGAGTGCAACAATCTGAAGGCCCTGATACGAAATGACTCCAACGACTCATTAAAAGTCGCTACAGAATATGTGGGGCCGTTTTGTGTTCATGGTGTAAGAGTTAATGGACAATCTATTTGCAAATGCACACCTGGGTACACCGGTGAGCGGTGCGATGTTTCAGTCTGTGAGAAGCATTGTATCCAGGGTAACTGCAGTTTAAATGATAAGGGACTTCCTGAATGCAGGTAAAACAAATTCTACTTCTTCTGTTGGTTTCCTTGTGTAATTTATTATGTCAAATTTCATATTGTCGTTATTTCAGATGCAATGCCGGATATTCTGGAGAAAGGTGCGAAGTCTACGCCTGTCATGATTATTGTCTGAACAACGGTAACTGTTCCTTGAATGAGAAGAGTGAGCCAGTCTGCCAATGCCAAGGAGATTATGGAGGTGATAGGTGCGATGCATCAGACTGTCGGAACTATTGTATTCAAGGCAACTGCACTTTGAATGATGAGGCACATCCTGAATGCAGGTAAAACATATTCTACTTTTTGTGTTGGTTAAGTTGTTCGGCGCAATTTTAGACATTGATTTTATTGCAGATGCAATGCCGGATATTCTGGAGAAAGGTGCGAAGTGTACGCATGCCGCGGTTACTGTCTGAACAACGGAGTCTGTTCGCTGAACGAGAAGGAGGAGCCAGTCTGTCAATGTGATGGTAATTACGGGGGATCAAGATGCGAAGCTGTTAAAAGTGACACTAATCATTGGTAATACATAGGGGACGTACTGTTCCGTAGGAAGAATCCTAACCTAGCTGACTTATTTGCAAGTTAAACTTTTCCCAATATCGGTTTTATTATTTGTGCGACATAAAGGTTTCGTTCTTCATTCATGTGCAGCGTTTCCGAAAGAGGATTATTCTAGCCTTTGGCCACCTTACTATAAATAAATAAACTAAAAAAAATATTTCAGACCTTGATCCATTATAATATGATATTAGTAATATATACTACTTATAAGCGACTAGCCTTTGCCCGCGACTTTGTACGTGTGGTACTTAGAATAAAAAAAAAATAATTTCTGTGGTAAAATGTAACCTATATTTTAAGTTAGGCATCTAGCAGTAGAGCGGTGAAAACTGCGTTTAAATCCATGCAGTAGGTTTTGCGTGATGCGCGTACAAACATACAGTCAGAAAGACAGACAGACAAAAATTCTAAAAACTGTTGTTTTGGCTTCTGTTGCTCTAATAAAAACCCCCCATATATATATTTTTTCAATATTTTCCATGTACAGACATCGGCCAGTTACAATTTTATTATATGTGTATAAGAGTAACAAAAGATTTGCAATTTTTTTGCATTATTTTGTCTATTGCCTCTTGGCTCTGCACTCAACAGACTCAAGGGTAGACAAAGCAATATATGCCGGAACGGACTTGAACTTTATATAAGACTAAACATATGCGTTCATACCTGAAAATATTCAACTTGTAGATGTTTCGAAACTTATCACATGTCTTTTGTTTTGTCGAATTTGCGTTCGCACTCGTTACATGAAACATGATAGATTTCAATATTAGTTGTTGGCGTCTGCATTGTTATGAAATATTGTTTGTCAGATATGTTTTGCAAAGAGATTTGCAACTTTTGGCTGCTGTTGTTTGTTTAAGTCTTGCAACTTGTCTGTCGCTTGTGTGTAGTGCAACTGTGCTTTAAAATAAATGACGGTAAACATCGAAACACTTGTAAAGGACAACATGTTGCAGGATTTATAAACAAACATTTTGTTGTGAAATTTGTTTGTTAAACATGTCAAGCGGCATTGAATCGTCAAACCAGTTTCGCAATATACACTTTATGTGAACGCGGGTTATATTTTCATAGAAGTTTGTTGACACTTCAACAAACTTCTATGAAAATGTTTCACCAGTGAAAACGCAAACCTAGAAACCCATTTCCTTTTCTTCTTCAATTATATGCAAAAAGGTAATTTCTGTGTTTTATTTGCAAACAACTCAAACATCTGCATAAACATCAGTTTATAGTCAGAAAACTAAACTATTTTTTATGAGCTGACGTTTCGTGATTTTTTTCTCTGTTCAGGTTCTCTAGTCTTCCTTGTGACCTAGGAGTCTAGGTACCCTTCCCTAAAAATTCGACAGCAGGCCATTGTCCCGCTGAATTATTGAAAATATTGTAAGTTGGGTAATATGTAAAAAAATTGACGGGTATCGACGATTTTGAGCTAGTTGTGGGCAGTGCGGGTGTCGCTGCTGACGGGTCCGACACGCGACTACTGCGACACATGACGTTGTGTCAAGTAATCCGAAGCTCTGCCCCCTCAGTGAACACGAGTTGGCTCCGTTGACCTGACACGCTATAATAAATTCAAAACTTTTGACACGGCCCGCCCGACAATCTGAGCAAGCACCCTAATTACTCCGAGGGCGCCTGATATCCGGGTATTCCTATAGATACATTCAACATTTTAACGAGATCACAAAATTTTATTAACTTAATTATGATTTTTTCGTGCTTCCGACAGTAAATAGCCGTCATCTCGGCACCCCAACCGCATTACGGAACGAAATATTGAATTGAAACGTCCGGCAGACTCGCAGCCAGAATGAATGGAATATTGAAGTAATCTCCGATTTTAATATCTGTAGTATTTTTTTAAATACGGAACGACGAAACTGTTCCAATTTCCCGCAATTTTATTTTATTTAAGCGATGGAAGAGATAAGTGGCTTAATATATATTTCATTGGCGCTTTTTAAAAGACACTCTTCATTCTTTTTTGCTTTGAAATGTTAAACTTGGTTTACTACTGCTTCGCAGATTTAATTAAATAAAAGTATATTATACTCTGAAAACTCTTTTCGAGAAATAAAAGTAAAAGTTGACGAGAACATGACTAATACTTAAGTCTTAATGAAATGAATAC
The DNA here is from genome assembly GCA_964057025.1 of Standfussiana lucernea. NCBI lineage: Eukaryota > Metazoa > Arthropoda > Insecta > Lepidoptera > Noctuidae > Standfussiana > Standfussiana lucernea. Next base: position 15,795,462 of record OZ059785.1, read on the forward strand.
TTCAAGCGAGTTAATTGAATTTTCTTCCTTTCACGAGTAAGTACGGGAAACATAAGTACTTATCTGATAGTTTTTTGCACAATGAAAAATTTAATCGCTGCTGTAATGCTCTAGGGTAAATGTACGAGCATAATCACACAATATGCAAATACCTACACATACAATCATGCATTAATTTACTCGCTCAGTCTGGCTTTTTCATTTGTGGAGAACAATTATTAGTAGAAGGCCTACCAATAATAATAGTGCAAGATTTGGTGATCAATCAATTTGTTACAACGTTATGAATGAAACTTTGGGCCTTTGTTAAAAGAGAATTTTAAAATAATTTCGAAAAAAAAATCTAAAAATCTAAGCAACACATTTTGATTAAAAAGGTTTTTACTTTTCAGTTTATTTTTTTAATTGAGGGCTGCGACAAAGAAAAAAAAACTGAATGTAACTGTTCGTATACATTCATAATCAGGTGATTCTATTGAATTACATAACTTTAACAATAACGAGTAGCGACTCCTCTGCAACAAAGCCCTGTAATAGTACATTTTGATATAAGTGGGGAAAGTTTGTTATTGCGGCCGAGGCGAAATACAGACACGAGCCGCAGGCGAGGGTGTTATGGAGCCGAGAACTGCAGTAACAAATGCCCACGTGTATCAAACAACGTTTTTCAATACACTTTTAATTTTTTGGTTTTAGTTTTTAGTCCAAAGTTCAAAGTCCAAATTGATTTAATGGAATAGAAAAAAAATGCGTGTGGGAGCGAGCCGCCTCACCACCTGTCTGTGGAATATTTATTTCCACATTACAGTGCGGGAATATAAGAAGAAAACCACGAGGGTGAAATCCATAGCATGTTATAAGTAGTAGCAGTGATAAGAGCCAGTTTTCGAGGCAATGTATTGAAAACGTATTTTCATTGAAACAGTGTCTTCACTGCAGCCCTGTTCGGCCTAGCAACAATCTGTCTTGTGTCCTTACCCGATCACAAACTGATATAAATATTAAACTCCAAACAAATAGGGGTAGGTTGTACCTACGTATGGGTTTTTCAAATGTCGGCCGGTGGCGTAACTGCCTAGTACCAGCAGTATCCTGCAAGGAACGACTGTTTACTTATGCATGGAAGCCATCCTTCATCGTATACGTGGCTTTATTTATGGACACCAACTTCCTTTATCATGCCTGTAACTTCTTTTACCCTTTAAAAGCAAATGAGGGTGAAGAAAAGCTGAAAGTACCTTTGGGGTTGTTAACGGATTTGTTATTTGTAGTATAAGTGGGCAAGCCGACCTGGAACATTGAGATGCGTGTATTCATAGTATTACAGTGGAATGAACAAAATAACTTCGTCAAACTGTCCGCTATTTATAGTCAGGCACTGTTGGTCATACATAGTCCAATTAGCATTGTATCGATTCAGGCTAACAGGATTATTTTCGTACGACTAAAGGTTATGTATCTACATATTTATAACTTAATTTCAAACATGTACGGAGACACTACAAGACGAATAATATGCGAAGTAATTTACATGTAAATAAGTAATTTACTATACTTCTCTAGCAGAGGAGTTTAGAAGGCTGGCAATTTAAATAAAATGTAATTTCTGGCAACTCTGAGACTTGAAGTGGAGGATTTTATTACAAGACATATAGCAAAGAATATATTATCTCGTCTCTAGATTTTAGTATCCACCATATTTAGTATCCACCAAGGTAAATGTTTAAAGCTGTGCTCTCCAACGAAATGATTTTTATTTTGACTACTAGATATTGCCCGCGGTGTACCTACTACCGCATATCCTTTTGTATAGGTTGGTCGTCTTGCTACATCGTTCTCACATAATGTACCATCTCTACAAGAATGATGTATCCCAGATTTTTTGTAAAAACATTATGATTTAAAAGAGTGTCCATGGAGTTTCTTGCCCATTCTTCTCCATAGAGATCTACGCTTTGGAAAGGGCAACTACAGTACTTTCACAGTTATTATGTCTTGTGACTGGGACTGTAGCTTCATTTTTTATTGCTGTCTTTGTTTCGACAATTCAAAAGTGCCTGTAATTAGCCTACTTGAAATAAATGCTTTGATTTTGATTTTTGGAATTTTTTAAATATTCTATTTGCAGATATTTTGAAGTTATATTGATGGTACGGTTGGCGCAGTGGCGCTGCTGCGCTGTGGTCCCCGAAGCGTAAGACGGAGGAATACCTAGTCCTACAGTACACCTACGTGTTGCCAGTTCTAGTCCAAGTGCCATATAATAGGGGGCGAGTCTTTCGCCGTTCACAAAGTCAAGTAGCACGTACATCGTCACAAATTTAAACTTTAAACAAATCGTCGCAAACTTTTTGAAGGCTTCTTAACTTTGTGAACTATCACAAAGTTAAGAAGCCTTCAAAAAGTTTGCGGATGGGTTAAATTTATTTATTTATTTATTGCCAGGGAACTTTGGCCCATAGATATTATACCTTAAATTTGGTATAAACTCGGCGATGAAGAAACCTTCTCCAAACGACCAAATACATTGACCATTTCAAAAAAATCCGTCTTCATGGTGGATCGTGGATCGTCCGCGAACAGCGCCGTCTGGGAAATTCCAAAGAGTGACTTCAAAGGCAATTATTCTTTCAACACGTTACTTATGTTGAATAATGAAGTCTCTGTTGGTATAGCCGCAAACTATATTTCAGAGCAAATACAAGGAATTCAGCAATGCATTAAACTAACTGGTCTGGTACGAAACCTGCGATTGCGATGTTTCAGCGACAATATCCAAGGTAAGTGTAGTTTAAATGATGAGGGTCTTCCTGAATGCAGGTAAAACATATTCCTTGCTTCCTTGTTTTAGCCCAATCTGACATTTTGTTTTATTTCAGATGCAATGCCGGATATTCTGGAAAAAGGTGCGAAGCGTACGCGTGCCGCGGTTACTGGCTGAACAACGGAGTCTGTTCGCTGAACAAGGAAGACGAGCCAGGCTGTCAATGTGATGGTAATCACGAAGGATCAAGGTGTGAAGCTTTGGCGAACAAGTGGCGATAACCTATCTCGAAAAATTTAAATATTGTTGAATCTAGTTGAACTTTACACAATAGCTGCCTATTTATTTCTTCTTCTAATCTGTCTTCAATGAACTTACCAATGAACCAATGCAATATTTTATTTTTATTACACGCAATAATGTATTTTATGTGTTTTATTTTCAATTGTATTGTATTAAAGTTGATTTTTGCATAAATGGATCAACCAGTCTGTAGTAAAAAAGCGGCCAGGTGCGAGTCGGACTCACCCATGAAGGGTTCCGTAGCAGCAAGTAACCGCCTTCATTATTAAAAAAAAAACTACTGTCTAGATCTCGTTCATACCAATTTTCGATGGAAGTTTGCATGGTAATGTACATCATATATTTTTTTTTAGTTTTGTCATGCTCTAATTTTAGAAGTTACAGGGCTGGACACACATTTTACCACTTTGGAAGTGTCTCTCGCGCAAACTATTCAGTTTAGAAAAAATGATATTAGAAACCTCAATATCATTTTTGAAGACCTATCCATAAATACCCCACACGTATGGGTTTGATGAAAAAAAATAATTTTGAGTTTCAGTTCTAAATATGGGGAACCCCCAAAATTTCTTGTTTTTTTTTTTCTATTTTTGTGTGAAAATCTTAATGCGGTTCACCTACTTACCAAGTTTCAACAGTATAGTTCTTATAATTTCGGAAAAAAGTGGCTGTGACATACGGACGGACAGACAGATATGACGAATCCGTTTTTTGCCATTTGGCTACGGAACCCTAAAAACTAGACAAAGTAAAACTGCATGTTATTAACCTATAGGTGGAAATTTACTTGCTTCGTACCGCGTTCGCTAGCTAATGAGCCTACAAAAGAGCCACTAGCCAGAAAAGGCCGACAATACGCCGGGAAAACGCAAAAAATAATTGGGCGTAGGGAAGTAGCGTCAGCGGGCAATTATGGCCCATTGTGTACAAGCAGCACAACAACCCACTCGCCTCACTTAACTCCTACAACTGCCACCAGACGACTAGCAGATTTTTATTTCATTCTTCACCAAGTAGTGATACAGTCAGTATTTTGATTATCTTCTGCGATGCCACTCGTTTCAAACTAAAACTGGGATCCGGATGATATCATGGCAGTTTGATAGTCAATTTGAATTCGCACAGAATTAAATTTAGTGCTTCTATTGAGTATTTATGGAAACCGACCTATTTTAAAGCCGATTAAAAAATATTACGATGCATTAACTTAATTTGACAAGCTTGATCTTTAAATTTATTTTAAGTGCGGTGTTGGACTGTACATTGTATATTCGACGTTACGTATCGCGGGTTCGAACGCCCGGAAAGAAATTAATTTGTGCACAACCCCTGCGCGGTGGTATGTTTTATAGGCCCTCGGGAACGGGAGGGTTATCTTTACGAATCCGTTTTAAACCGAAAGATTTCCCAAGAATTTGTGGAAACCGCAGAAAATATTTGTAATATTTGTATAAAGTGACGATCCTATTTTCAAATGTATGACAAATATGATGGATTTTATTATAACATCAATTTAGTAGTGTTTCCGTCGCTTAATCAAAACGGCTCTAGTAAGCAACGCTTCGTGTTGACGCATGCCTGAACTCCATTAAAGGATTACTAACGACATTGGGAGGATCACTCGGGTGCTATATTAACCACACTTCGACACCATTTTTACATTCAAGTGGCGGATGATTCAATGTTAATAAAATGGACCATCGTTTGAAGATGCCTGTGACGATTTTTAACGTATTTTTACCCAAACGCAGTGATTAGTGCTTGCCTTTTCAGCACTATCTTGACTAAACACAATCATTTGTTTCTGGATATAGTTCTGGGCTCAACCACACAGCAATTCAAATTTCAGATAGTATTTGTGTTTTAAATTAAGGTAGAATTTTTATTTATAAATTTATAATTGACACAAACACTGATATAGTCAGATAGGTATTAAAATTTTGAGTATGAATATATGTATGAATGTGATGGGTATAAGAGTTGAGGAAGACCAAAGAAACGATGGATGGACTGTGTGAAGGATGATATGGCTAGAAAGGAGGTGTCTGAAGAGATGACGAGTAATAGAGAACTATGGAAGAAGAAAACATGCTGCGCCGACCCCAAATAAATTAGGATAAGGGCAGGAGAATGATGAAAGTCAGGTATTAATTGTTAATTCAAGTGTTACTGGGTCGTTAAAAAACTATGTGAAAGAAGTTTCGAATATCTCACAAAAGCATGTGTCAACATTTTGTTAACTAAGAAATACAATCATCATAACTCTAGCTGTTTCTCAAGCCTCAGCTTTCAGTCTAACCAGACGCTGAATATATTAGAATTTCACGAAGTGACTGCCATCTGACCTCCGACCATAATAGCCTGCATAGCTTACTTGATGTAGAGTGTGATCTATCTTGTCTATGCGTACATATTACGGCGGCCGTAGCCTCTCACGTGGAAAAATTGCCCGGCCCTTTATAGCCTTGCCGGCCCACAGCAGTTCCACCAATATAATGGCTGAAAGCCAATATTAATAACTTAAGTTTTCTAAGAAAAATAAGTAACTAGTAGCTTTATTTCACAAAGGTCAGTTCGGTGTCAAATATTTTTTTTGTAACAACGTCGGGTCAGTGAGGTCACACAAAACAAAGAGGTTTAATGCGAGGTATATTAATATTATGTTACCATAAACACGCAAGTGTAATGCTGAGTTATTTTTGTCGTGATGTGATCGTAATCTTCCTGTTAAATGTGGTTTTAGCGTTTCAGATTGGTGAAGGCGTCGCGTCGTCGGCCACCCGATGGACTGAAACAACCGGATTTAGGCAGTTAGGTTAGTTGATCCTTTGTGTTTGCTGATAAAAGGAGTTTTGTTTGCTTCTCGTTAGATCTTATCAAGGAAGGCTTCAAGGCCTTTTAGGGATGAAAGGATTTAATAAAGATACAAGGATTATTTGTAGAAGGTACATTATATTATTTTCAACGTGGGGAGTTTAGAGTATGAACAATATCATTTTGCTAAACGTATTCCAGGTAGGAAATAGCAAATGTGCTTATTAGAATACAGATAAAATTGCAGAGCTCTTACAGCTCGTCTTAAGTCTTTATTAAAGTCTCATCGCGAATTTTCTAAGCGAACAATTTTCTCGTGGCTAATAAACAACAAATGAAACCCGGGAGTTCACAACCTTTTAGTAAGTTATGGCGTAACAAATTGTACGATTAAACTAATTGAACCGTTTGGGTGAGTCGGACATAATGTACGCTCGTAGTCAGACCTCAGGAGCTTAGTGTTATTTTCCGTAATCGACCCTTCTGTACGTTTCCGCGTAATTAATATTATAACACGTGCCAAACTCAATCAGAACTTCCGTACCAAAAGGCTGTATAATGCGATGCCTTGTTGTTACGATTCTTTTTCTTCTATCACGGTTTTGAGTGCCTGTCCAAACTTCGTCCATTCTAAACTTGAAATCTTTCCTTGTTCTTGTTGAACGACTAGGGAATTAACCAGATTCAGTATATTAGCCCAACGACCCCCGAAAGTAAGTGAATAGCATATTTTTTATAGTAATTAAGCTAAGCTCAATTTGCTCATAAAATCGTTGTAGATTTTTACTTTTAGGCGAAAGAGGAGAGACGAATAGCTTCTGTTTCAAAGTCCTCCATCATGAATTCTCCAATCATTTTTCAATGTTCCGTGTTGATGTTTGAATATAAAATCGTTTGCTGGATGTGTTTACACTGTTGACAGGACTCATGTTTGAGTAACAAATGTTCCGTGCTACAAAAGATAAAAACCAAATCCTTGTTTGTCTACGGACCCTCTGTTCCCGGGGCAAAATTCACACAAACCAATGACATATAATCGGGGAAATTGGAATAGGAATTAGTGTTTGGGATTGTCGGAAATTATGGACGAAGAACATAAAGTTTAGAACAGATTACATGGAAATTACACTGATGCTATCGGTAAATTCGGAAAGTGGATGATTTAAAGCTCTTAGCTCAATAAGGGATCGAGCTAGAGTGAAATTAAATGTGATAAAGCGAAGAGGATTCGAACTAAGACGTTTAACATTCCGACATGTTTGGTGAGATTGTTCGGATATCTGCTCTCAATATAAGGCACTGGATGGACGTAGATTTAGTGCCTACATTTATTATCAACGTACTGGAATGGTTGAACTGTATTCCGTTCGATGTTCAGGTAAAGTAGAAGATAGGATAGACGCAAAGTATACACTTTGCGTCTATCCCTAAGATAAATCCTGTGAGCTTTTCCTTTCGTTGACTTATACGATTTGCGGCGTTACAGACATCTGTTATGGACGATTTAACAAAACTTCCTCGACACATACGACTAACTAGGGGTTCGCAAATGTGTGGGTGACACACGAAGTGAACACCAAAGTATACTCAGTACCTTGATTTTTAGGTAAAATTATTATTAAAATGTATGTCTTCAACGCAGATACCGCTGAAAATACCAAGTGGCTAAGGATTCCAAAATTATCCAAAATTATCCTTTATCGCTATGCCATCGCACCTGAGTATGCGGAGGGGACTTTATCAAAGATTATAAAATTTCTACTCAAAATCGAGAAAGGTTTGCATTGGGGCCACCTGATGTTGAGTGGCCACCTAAGGGTAGCGACCTTCCCTAATTGTTGAGTGATACTTGCAAATTTTTAAGGGACTTCCAAAAATAGTACGACCTTTTGACGCATCTCTTGGGTTGTCTATTTTAAGAAACTTGGCCTGACTTTGTTTTAGAAAACAATGTGCGTCTACACGTCCACATCAATATTGTACAAGGTGTGTGTGATTCCGTGACACAAACCTTTAGTACGGATTCACTTCGTTCCAGACTTTTCTTAACAATTAAAAATTGGGCAAATTTTATCTCGATTCTCATTGTCTGGTCACAACATTCAGGCGTCTAGAATATCTAAAATGGTCGCCGTCTATCAGAATTTAATATTCAGTCCCTATATTAATTCGGCATGCCTACCAGGTCGTTAAGATGACATGGCTTAGACAAGGCCACAAGCCTTCAGTCAAATAGCTAAGCTTTCAGAGTTTCAGTTAAGATGATTTATTAGGAGTGGATGGACTCTAGGGGTTTGTTAGCGGTAGCGTCGCCATTACCGACCTGAATGAACTTGAGATTTCATTTTGGGATTTTAATTTAGTATATCAACGGATAGGATTTCGGGAAATTATGTTGTACTTAGTTCAGTTATGCTAGTTTTTCTCTAAAGTGTGGCTACGTGACTTCTGGCTGAAAGAAAGAGTAAATGGATTTAAATCACATGAGAAATACCAATATACCATCATTCTCCTGCCCTTAACCCAATTTATTTGGGATTGGCGCAGCATGTCTTCTTCTTCTATTACTCGTCATCACAGCAGTCACCTCCTTTCTAACCATATCATCCTTCACACAGTCCATCCATCGTTTCTTTGGTCTTCATCTACTCTTATAGCCATATAATAGTACGGGAAAGGAAACTTAAGCCATCATAAGTCTAGTAACACTAACACCCTTTTCTATAAACAAGTCAAAGTCTTTACTAAAGTAAATGACATTTTTTAAGATACGATTTGAATTATGTAGTAAAATTAGAACAGTAAAAAGTTAGAATTCATAGCTTTGCTTTTTTGACGGTTCTTACTTTGTTTAAATTCTTGTCTATTGCATAAAAAAATAATTACTTAGACTTGACTATAGATACGGGTGTTATACCTCAGATAGTTTTATTTTACTTCACTATTTATCTTTATATTATTAAACAGCTCACCTAAGAATGATGTCATCTAACTCCGCAGAATAAAAGCGACCAGGTTTCTAAAGTGTGCAGCTTTATCGAGTTTCACAGTTCCGTTCCGCTTTTATCTGCCGAAAGCATGAAACAAAATGGCATTCAACTTTTAACTTTTATCTCGAAAATTTGCTATGAAAATACCCTGTTGATATTTCACGGTCAATTTAAGAGACGCCAGCTGCAGCCCTTTCACCTCGCTTCACCCTCCGACTTCGTAAAATGTTCTATAGGACACATTTTATTTTCGAACGAAATTTTATTTGCTAGGGTCCTTGCTTCTCTTTTGTTCTAAAGATCATAGAAATATAGGTCGACCGTGAATTGAGTACAGTGCAAAGTGGATTGTATGCGCTGGTTTTGAATGCAGTAAGCGCTGCTCAGAATTTCAGGCGCTACAACAAAGGAGATGCATAGTGAAGAGGATAATTTATATGACTTTGCCCATCTGAGTAGCAAAACGTTTTGAGAGATTTATCTCTCTAGTCGTGTTTAGACTGTGACGTTATTATCCTTTCAGGAGACCGCTAAAGTGTGCTGTAATAGATTGGTGACCACGAAGTATTTTAATAAGAACTTAGAAAGATGCTTGGTCATGTTCTTGTCATAATCCGTTTATCGCCTTTGGGACACTCCCGAAAAGAATAAGTGCCTATCCTCGACTTTGGGATACTTTTAACGCAAATATCTAGCTGAGAGACTTAAATATTTTTCATATTTAAAGTACTTTTATTTCACCCACCCGTTTTGGCATATTTTTTAATTTAATGTCATAGAGCAAGAAAAACAAATGAGAGAGAGAACAATAGTGTCACGGGACGTAGTTTAAAATAAACAATTCTTTCCAACTTCGCCGGTAACCACCAGAGAGTAGTTAGCACAATCTATCCTATGCCTTTCTCTGATAGTGAACAATTAAAGTGCGGCAGTTCTCTTTCAGTTCCAATTAAACTGTGTCCAACATCGGCCACTGTGTAGCCGGCTGCGCGCCATTCATGGAGAGTATCTCACGGAGATTTATCTTGGTATTTCAGACGAACAACGTCAACCATTTTTAATACTTAGTTACAGTATAGTACACAAACTGTGTTCGTTAACAAACTAAGCTCACTAAATGTTGGTTGATGATCACTTTGATATGATACGTTTACATTTTTAACTTTTATTAATTTTGCTAGAGTTTGTAGTTTATTCTGCAGATTTTACACACATTTTTCTGGTTTATCTTGAGACTTGTAATTAAATTCCAGCTCTAACAAAAGAAAAATTGGAGTTTTATGAGAAATATTTCAGTTGAAAAACTTGGGACCGAAATATTACGTTTAAAGTGACATGAGGTTCCATAAACAAAACCACAAAAACTTATTATATTAGGGGGTCCCCTAGTATAATAAGTTTCTATTCATACTTGTTCGGCGGGTTATCCTTACCATTTGCATTTTTGCACCGAATTATTTTCTTAGTTTGACTCACGTTTTATTAGGGGTTTTCCCAACAAATCCTAAAAGTTAAACATTAATTAAAACAGAGCAGAGCTTAAAAACATTATACATAGATACCGAGACAGTACTTGTTTAATTAATTAAGTTTAGAGTTTGTCACCGTGTGTAGTTTTCATTGAGCTGCGTCACCATTATTAAACAGAATGCGCAGTAAGTTTCCGAGACATCCGTCAAGTGCCACTTACCAGTCAGCAGTTCAGTACCACTTACACAAACCATATAACATGACATTTCACATAATGTTGTTGTTCATAATTCCGGCCGTTTTGCCGTAATTACGCGCCGAATGTGGCGATAAACGTCGGAACGGCCGAAGTACGGATAAACCAATTACATCCGTACTCCGGTTGACGTAGGGTTAAATTGTACGACGCCGACGCGGACGTGGGGGCTTTAGCCCGTGTTGCATTGGACATTGTCATTTTCAATTATAACAAAAAATTAAAAAACTAAGGTGCTTGTGCAAAGATTAAGTAAAAATAAATCGGGACCAAAAAATAAGTGTCTTTGTTCTTTTGTTGTTTGTGGGTAATGGGTGACCGCATACAGAAAGTAATCGGCTATTTTACCCGCACCGATCGGTGCCGATCCGTACCGGAAACCTGTATCTACATATATGCAAGCAGCTTGAAAAAGGACAAAGCTAGAGTCACTCTTTGTTTCAGCAATTCTGTTTTTGTTTCAAGTGCAGCAGCCAATCAAATTATTTCGTGCTTTGGTTAGCGTAGGGTTGACTTATAATGTCAAGCGAGGGTGCGCGTGAAGGAACAAGTAGCGCCGGTGCCCCCGATTCTCGGTAATTGTCAAAACCGTGGGGTTTTTTTCGGTAGGAGCCCGACATAAGTCCTGGTCTTCCCATACCGAATGAAGATACCTATCTATGAGAATTTCCAAGTCCATACATAACCTCACGTCTTTTCCCATGGGGGAGGCAGAAGTTTCAGAACGCCACCTGCTCCAAACGTTACTGAACAAACACGCACCGAACAGTACTGCGCACCTGACCTTTCCGAAGAATATATTCAATGGGGCCATTTCCCCATACCGAAAATAAAAAGTACTACCCCGGCAAGAAACGCTGGCGTGACGGTATGGACTCCTTGTTGGCCGGAGAAGGGAAAACATAACGAAGATTGGAAAGGTATGGGGGAACAGTGGGGTAGAATAGGCTAAATAAATATATTTAATACCACGTCTGAGACTTTCGAACCACATCATAGCGCAATGTTACACAAAGTACTTCTTGCCAACAGTTTTAGAATTGTGAAAAGTGTGACGGCTAATCCAATTATTTTCGCACGCTAAAGTTTGTACAGGATAAAGTGACAGAGAGTTTGAGTGTTTAGTTGCACCGGATTTGAAACTTTTTCAGTTTTAGAATTCGGTCGTTCTATAAGTAGGTACTTTTACTTTTAAAGGTAAAAGTAATTATGAAAAGTAAAAAACCCGTTTTTTCGCTTTTATAATTCCTTTTTTTAATTCCAGCGTTTCAGTTCAATAATGTGACAGATTTCACAGACGATTTAAATAATTAATTTATTAATGATACCCCACTTAATGTAGTTCGTAGACTTTCTTTTTATAAAATTTTCACAATGAGGCGTCTAGTTGTCGCCATATTGAATTATGCTGTCATGTTTTTAGTGACACTCGAAAGATTAAGACAAATCGATTGGCGTAAGAGTCATCAACATCGGCCCACGCGTTTGGTCTCTATATTGCTACAATGGAATAAACATGTGTACAATATTGTACATATCGGGTGTCGGGTAATAACAATACATTCATCAAAACATTGTGGGACGAATAAAAAATATATTATACTACAAATAATTCATTATTTGGATTAAATTTCAGGATTAAACAGAGAAATTATGTGCAGCGGGGGATTTAGGCCAGCATTCGCCGAGCGAATATTGATTTTCAGCTGATACCTGAAAATATTACAGCTTCAGGAAGAATCCCGAAAATCTGGTAAACCACAGAGGCAAAGCCGACGCATTGAGTATGGCAACTGTGAAACTTATGGCGCTAGCATAGCTGGTTCCAAGCATTGTCATTGGTTGAAACAATGGCCACGCACCAGAGGAACCATGTAGCACACACACAAAGCACACGGTATTGTCAAATTGTTAGCATGGAGATGCGTTTGACTATATCTATCTACGAATTATGTCGGACTTAAATTTACAATGTATGTATGTTACAACGCTCACACTCAAGTGTCAACGTAGATAGGTACTTATCCTGAAAGCCCGACACTCCGAGCATGAAAAACCTATTTTCTCTTTTGCTCTTTTTGGGGAGACATTGCAGAATGCAGCATGCCTGGGGCCTTTTCAGCTTCACTGAAAGCAAGCACTGATTTCCTTGAAGCGTATATACTCAGCATACTCTCATTTTGTAACATTGTTAGGGTTGACTATCGAGGACATATCGTATCGGAAATCGGATAGTGATCCAAAAAGCTCAAATTCACCAAAATAGATCAGAATTGTCTCGTCATGTAACGGGAGCTAAATCAAAGGTGTTGAAACAGGCTCTCAGTCTTATAATTAAAACTGTGTCCCAACGATTGCGAGCGAATATCAATATTTTCCACAGAGCGAGTGCCGCCTGGTTTCCGCACTTCGTTTTCCGCACCAACTGGGAACTACCGGGGCCGATTAGCGCATCTTGGAAGCCGACGCGACGGGTGCGACAAATGCCTATTTCCTCCCCTTATACGAGTAGTCTAGTCAGGGTTTATCTGTGTTCATTCAAGGGAAAGAATACTGACCAAATTATCCTAAGAATAAGATCGTTCATGTTTCCTTAATAATTAATGAACGGGTATTTTTGTAGCTTAAAAATTGATGCCCAAATTACTTAAAGGTCGATCAATCAACGTACAATATAAACGCTTTTTGATAAAATCTCCAAAAAAGGTTTCTGCTCAATTTACTCCTCATTAACTTAATTTAAAAAAGAAACAGAAACACAGCACGTAGTCTATGCTTTACAATTTTATTATCTGTTAAGCGGGAGCGTCGTTTTATGGACCATTCCTGCTTGGAGAATTTGTAATTAGCAAAATTAAATCAGCTCCGTAGACTAACATTTAATTAAGAACCTGACGAACCAACACAAATTGTCCAAACATAACCGTTTAGAAGAGGTTTGCATTGTGAATAAATATACTAGAATGATGTATGATATAAACATCACTTGAGATAGCTTAAAAACTCTTTTCGACAATGTAATTTATTGCTTCTGAAAGAAAATAAAGGGGTGCAGAACAGGAAAAGAATGTAAAAATACGCTGTTCACGATTATGAACTTCTCCCCCTTTTCGTACTTGTAACATTGTTATAGATAATAAAAGTTGGTTGGCATTTTCATTTCGGATTGTAACCACGCTTGAAACAAAGTGCACGCCGTCAAGCGCCCTCTTCGACGGCACACACAACCGACACAATGAAAATTTGAAAAGTTTCTCACTGCATTTCTTCAAGTTTTCAGAAGATAAGGTTTAATTTCATCTACATTTATTACTTGCTTTTATTTAATTCTCCTCCTTTTGTATGTAGACTAGGGAAGTTATGTTGTGGAGCCATTTGTTCATATCTATTAGTCATTGAGCAGAAAATTGATATCTATAGCGTAATGAAATGGATAAAAAACTATCTGACCTTGTTTCAAGAGCGAGAGTCTCGTAAAACTTCGTTAAACTCCGAAAATCTGTTGCTAAGCCGCAGAGAGTTCGCTAACTATGTGGATTGCGTATTGATATCACATTTGCCGATGATACAACTTAAAATTGGCTTGCTGCTCCCAGAGCGAACGTTCCTGCAAAAATAGATTTAGATTTCAGAGCATTTTCCAATAACATTCTGCACATCTAAAATATTCGAACATGTTATGATCGTGTTTACTTTGCAGCAATAACGATCTCTAGTATGTAGATGGAGTGCCCTGAGAAAAAAATAAAAAAAAACCTTGCTAACGTTTATGCTAATAACATAGAGCCGTAAAATAAACTATAAGCGGCGCGGGTACAGGAGAGGATCCTCCCTCATGTTCCATAAAGAAATGCAATAAAACAAAATTATGGTCCGCTTCAATAAAACTGCGTGAAATTCTTTTTCTTAGCGTTCATTGTTCCGATCGTTTGCACATGGCTATGTTTGGGAAGTTGTGAAAGGGTGCCAGTCAGGGCGTCGGATCCGGCAGCGTGGACCGTCTATCCGGCACGGGCCGGTATCTTCCGGCATCTCCCCGCTCCACAATCTCTTTTCCCCCTGCTTCATTATTCGGCGCCCGGCCGGGTCGGAGGGGTGCGGGCGGGCACAGTGTTGCCAACTCACTGCTCCGCTCTATCTCCCAAACTTATCGGAAGAGTCGTCAATATTATTGACTAAAATTTTTCCTTTTTAAAGAGCTGTTTCACCGCGAAACCAGGAACTTTTAGAAACCATAACACAGTAAGACCCACTTTCCGGTCAGTGAACCACATCAAGGTGACAAAAAAAAATTCGGCTAACGAAAACAATGTCTGAACTGCAAGTTTCTTCCAATTTTTCTGAAAATATTGGAGTAATTTCAGCAAAATTTTCACATTTCAGTGACGGGGAAATGGGTGTTTAGCGTGGCAGCCCCGGCTTACGTCGAGGAGCGATGTTGGCGGCGTGCGGGTGCGTTAGTCCGCGTGGAGCGGCGCGCTGGCTTGGCTCGCCAGTTTTGAGAGCCTCGGTCCTCCCGCACCCGGCGCCCGCCTCAGGTACGCTCGCATGCATGACGCGCCACCCTGTTGCGCACTGCACTACAATGTTTACCCTAATGCACCTTCCGATCTTTCTTAATCTACACTCGGCTAATTTGGCGGGACCGCACCGTCTCTTCTCTCTATCTACCGCCGCTGAACTTCTCTCGAAATTTGATATATCCATATCGATAGATTTATTTTCTCTCCAACTTTCAATTTACCTGGATCGATTCGCTCCTCGAAACTTGTAGATTTACATTAGGTAAAATAATAATGTATAGGTTGGTTACTAGTTGCTCCGAACACCTTCTGTACCTATAAATAATAGGGTATTTGATGCCTACGCACGCTTTGTGTTCGAAAACAAGGGGCCGTCTGTGAGGATGTAATTATTGTATAAACAGGGGGGGTGTCTCAGTTTCCCGCCTAATTTCATGACATACGAGCTGAGAGGCGGCAAAGAAAACAATCTATTATTCAGAAAAACAACGGTGTTTTTCGCGAATATTTTTTCTTTTTGCACAGCATGAATTTGATAATAGAATTTGGAACTTTCGAATCAGTGCGCCCTAAAAATATACAGTGAAGGAGAACAAAAACGGGACGTTTGTAACTTTTCGATCAAAATAAATTCAGTTGTTATAAATTGGATTTGTTTGTTGACGCAATATGGGCACATCATAAATCAACCTAGATCGATGTTCGTTATCTATAGTAATTGGCGTCAATTTGTCCTACAAATTCATATTTTAATACTTCCTGGGAGCGGCTGATCGTTTTTTAATCATTTTGAGCCTTAACTTATTTATGACCATTTGTAATCCTCGTCATTTGTTAGAATGTCTCTACGTAATTAATGTTCAGTTGGAAAAGCTTTCAAACAACAACACTAAGACTCTATAAATATTAATCGAACTCCTAAAAGAGAATGTATAAAAGACAACTCAATTGTAGAGGCATTGAAAAGTTGAATGTGTAGTGGTAGTTAAAAGGAAAGAAAGAAATAGCCTATTATTATCACGTCGATGGGCTCAAGTCTTTCTTGAAGTTTGTCGTTAACTGAACACTGTGAAGCATGAAAGGCGAGACTTTTCTCCTTTAGCATTTCCAAGAGAATTCCTCTGAGGATAAAATGAAGCGTGCCGACACTAGCAGGAAGTAACATTCTGCAATAATCTGCACCCAATATTATTTGATTAAAATATCAGAAATAATCGCAATGAATGGAGAAAGGAATGTACTTTTCATGATTTTGCTTCGTCGGTTTTTAATATTTTGAATTATTTGACAAATTTGTTAGGGGCTAAAAAAATAACCTTTAATATTAGAAACACACTGACAACGAAATAGAAATGGATGGAGGACTTGCTAGAATCCATTAAATTAATGATCTGAAAGTCAGTTTGTTTACAGCTATATTAATAGATACTGGTATATTACCATCCTGGTACTATAACACTTTTTATGATTTTCTTCCTTTGTTTACCCCAGACAATATTATCGCCGATAAAAACGGACATTCGTGACGCAGAAAAGAAAAATAACTACCTTTAAAATAACTATCGTGAACACTAGGTATTCTTTTGTTGTTCCTAATAAATTCTTCATTAAATTTAATCTGTGACATATAAATGACGGCTGAGTTCAACCTCGAATATTACGTTATAGCAGTTATAAATCCGTATTACGAGTAGAATGGTGCAAGTAGGAGAAGTGGGACATTGTGTATTTTTGTCGTAAATTGAAGTAAACAAATTTTGAAGGGGCGTGCGTTGAATTGAAGTATACAGTATAAACTGTATTTAGGCAAGTACAAAGAGTTCCTTTGTGGAAGGAAATATGCATAATGTTACTCACTTTAATAGGTACTGTACTTGTAAACTACTGATAGTGTAGTACTTTTGGGGACATTTACAAAATAGCCTGAAATTTTTAAGTACTTACCCACATTTTTTTCCTAATATCTACGTTTATATATTGATATTATGTGATATGTATCTTTGGTTATTTTACATAACATCACGCCGTTCAACCCCGGATGGTTAGTCAGAGATGTTACTTTTAGTTATTTTAGAAAGCAAGAGTGTAACACCAAGTTGAAATAGATAGACTTTATTATATTAGTAAAATATTCTAAGTAATTACTCGGCCAGCAATTTCAAAGGGAAATTTCAATGTTGTCACGTGACTGTGTCGTAAGTTGTGCTTGGCGTACTATTAATATTCTAATGTTACAATTAAAGCGAAGTAGTTCAGGTCGTAAGCTGAAGACATAAATGTCTTCTTTAACAGTCATGTAGTGTTGTTGTACACAGTATAAGCACGTTCACCCTTAGCGTGCCCGCTACTGGCACAATGGGTTTTTGTCTGTGAGAGGGGGGGTTGTAAACCACCACGCAGATCCAGTACATATGAGTGAATTTCGCATGTCTTCGATCCTTTCGTCTAGAACCAAAAAAAATACATGCCGGTTTTTGAGCTACAAAGCGAAATCACTTGTCCATTACAACTGACGAACACATTTTTCAATTCTAATGTTGAGGTCCATAATTATTAATAAGGAATTCTAGTTCATAATTCCTTTGCACTATGACAGACTTTAGTACTTAGTACTTACTACTACCACAGTCTGCCACTGACAGTCCTAGTTCCCACGTGACAGGAGGCTATTGCCATTTATCGGCCACAATTCCAATTTCCGGCCATAATTGAAAATGTTTGTGACAGATATTCCAATTATACTATAGCCCCCGAGATCAGGAACTTAGAATTACGGCTGTTGTGGTTCCTTTAAGATTGATAAGGTGATGTCTCCTAGTGTTCGTCTTACAAATCGGTTGGCAATTAATTTGTACTAACACCTATTTGGTTGGAAATGTTTTTCTTCTTACAAGGAAGGCTGGTTTTGGTCGTGTTGGTGGTTATGACTGCTTTTTGCATTGCTGTTCCTATAAATTTGAGTGGCTTGTAAAATTTTTGAATCACATCAAAAATTTTCACGTCTTAATTTTTAATCTGAAGAATTTTTTCTACGTAACTTACTAAAGAAGAGAAACCTATGAAGTATGGTAAACAGGACCAGTCTTCAGATATTCGGTTACAACATAGCCAATTTGTAATAGGTAGAAGATGAAATTGGACGGTTAACAGACAGACAAATGGCAACATTCGTCCTTACAAATTACGCGGCCAAGTAACAAGTAGCACACATTAGGTACCTACTAAGAAAATCTGCGACGCCTAAATAATTTCCAAGAAAATCTTTAACAAAATACTTTCAGGACTAATTTAAAAACGTCAATCTCAATCTCACCGAACAAAAACGTGAAATGGACATAAAATACTCGACGCACCTATCCATTTTCATCTTAGGGTCGATGTTAAGAATTCGAAGTGAGTTTGGTTATTTATATCTAAACGTTTTACAAATTAAAGTTGCTTTTTGTCCGTGTTTGTAATCGTGTCATTCTTCTTACATACGCAACGGATTTTGATGTGGTTTACTCCATTATTTAGAGAATTTTTACCAGAAGGTTTATATGTTGATATTAATATATAAAATATTCTATTAATAAAGAAATCTTGATGTTTCGTCATGTCGTAAAAACTCTGCGAGGCAGGGACGTATCGCTAGTAATGTTATAAATAATAGTACAGAGACAATAATATTGCTTTTTATCGAAGAGTCGGAAGAACTCGGAAGTCCTCGGAAAACTTCGTCAACTCAGGAGTTATTAACAAAGTTTGTCGGCTTCGAAATTATATTTAGAGGCAATTGCAAGAAAACAAAATGATTAATGTTTATTTATTAGTGAGTGGAAATTAATATCGTATTAAGTGAAAGTAATTATTGTGGTCGCAGTGTTGTGATACAGAGCTAGTGACTGCCTTTAGGATGTTTGTTTTGTAAGGTTTTCACTATAATTTTAGTGTTTATTTTGCGTCTAAAGTTGACCGCAAACGAAGGAGCCCGCAATGGTAAACCGCAGCGTCAACAGGACTAACTATTTTACCTAGACTATGAAAACTCTGCCGTACATGGTGATATTGCCGGTTATCACCGTTTTCATAGAAACCAGTAGTGCCGCTGCGGTTGTCATTGCGATTGGGCTACATTCCGGCGGCGTAGCGGTGGAATAGATTGAAGAATCAATGCTTTAGAACTCGGAAACACACTCACGTGTTTCGTAACCTACAAATATGTAAGTAAAGTAAGCTTCCCCCAAAACTCCAAAGAGTTTGTTTGAGCTTATCTGTGAATAGATGTTTGTTATATGTTACGAGTTAGTGTTCTAACAAATAAAACTGACAACTCTCTGACTTACACCAAGATATTTCTTGATTATTTACTTTGTCGCTGAGCAGTGCTTTCTTTGATGCTCTGGACAAAACGGGATCATAACGTTCTTTCAAAGCTTTATGTACGGCCCTCTCTTAAACCTAATAATGTGACAATAAGCCCCAACTCACTCAAAAGGCTATAACATTTTAATTTAACGGGTCCAAAACGATCTCCCTTTAAATAAATTCACAAAAAGATCTTTCATTCCGTCGTTAAGTAATTCATGCGAATGTACGCTAGGTATGTATGTATGATTTGAATTAAAACGCTCAATTACTTTGGTCGGGGGTACTTAACCCCTGCTAATCTGTGGGGGTAAAAACGCGGGTGATTCGTTACCCCTGACAATGCTTTGTAGTTTTTTTTTTACGTTGGATAAAATC
This sequence comes from Standfussiana lucernea, assembly GCA_964057025.1. Taxonomy (NCBI): domain Eukaryota; kingdom Metazoa; phylum Arthropoda; class Insecta; order Lepidoptera; family Noctuidae; genus Standfussiana; species Standfussiana lucernea. The sequence continues at coordinate 15,815,307 of OZ059785.1, forward strand.
TCTGCTTGTCCATCGTCGGTCTTTTGTTTGAATGAGGTTTAAAGCGTTAATTTATCTAGTTTTGGTGTAGACCCGTGAGGGCCGTAACAAAAAATATTCAAATAAAACACTTTTTAATTGTTCCAGTAGACGAAATGGTTGAATATTCCGCTGAAAATTAATAAAAGCATCCATTTCAAACAGCCGGCATCAGGAAGTTAATTGTGGTATTTAATAAAGCTTAATTTCAATGAAAACGACATAGTTTTAGACAACCATTTACAATACGAAGGGTGTATCTTATAGAAGACTTGACAGTAGCTTTACTAATCAGACATTGGATTTAATAGAAACCGCGAATAAGTTGGTTTGTAGCCTTCTCTCAAGGATTTACTTTGTAAAAATAACTTCAGAAAAATCGTGAACGTATTGAGGAAAATTTCGCCGCGAAGCTAACGACAACATATATTATGTATTTCGTAGAGAGTTCTTTTGCTTTCCGTACTGTAGCAGTAATAAACCTAAAATACAATGTTTGTACAAAAATAAAAATAACTTTTCTGTAGTTTGTTCTAAAACGTAGACTTTTATGTTTGAAGTAAAAATTCTTACTAAGAAGGTACTATGAAAAATGCACGAAACTTGAAGCTCGACACAAAGTTATTTCAGTAGCACTTATTTTTATTGTACAACAAATACAACGAAATTTTGTATTTTAATTGTATAACAAAGGTTTCAATGCTGACTTCGTGACAAAGGCTATTCTGAAACTTGAGTTAGTTAACCGCCTGCTAACGTTTTAATGATGTGGTGTGAGATAAAAACACCAACACAATGCCTGTAACACATCTCTGACACTTACTTTTAGAAAACAAAAAGCGTCATAATTTGAATATAAAAAAGCAACTTGAGCACAGATTAATTTGAGTAAAATATGCGCATAAAATCAGATTATGGAGGTATTTGTTTTTATTATAAGCCATTCACAAATCGTAGGCGGGAAATAAGCTCCCAATTTATTTAAAATGTCTTTTGCAAACTCCACAGAAAGGTCCTCTTTGGTTGATTTTCACTTTCTTCGCTGTATTCGTATACTTACTTACATAGCTTCAACGATCCATCAATGCCGTCATAATCCATCATATGAAATTAAAATTATGCCAACGTGTAATAGAGAATAACAGAAAATAATTTAAACGACATTTTATTTAAAAAAAAAAGACTGTAATTTCAAAAACTTTGTTTCGTTCGAAACAAAACCTCTTTTGTAATGAATTAACATTAATGAACTATGTCACTGGCTGGCGACAACAGCGCAAGAACTATTTATGAATGCTGTACCTATTACTAAAAAGTGCTCTTTTATTTTCATCTGAGTTCTAAAATGAAATAATTAAATAACGGGCACCATGTGGCCAGTCCATCGTTGCAAACTTTTATTTTTTAATTAATGTTTAATAAGTCAGTCCCTTTTTAAGTATACATGTGTTCATACAAAAATTAGCCTATTTTTTAATAAGCTCTATGGTTTCATCTGATTTTTTAACTAAACTTTATCATATAATCGTTGAATAAAATGCGAACAATATTTCTGTTTCATGAATTTTGTAACAGCTGCTGACAAATTACATGCTTTCAGTGCGATGTTTTTTGATATTCAGCCTAGAGGTCTAGTTTACTTTTTTGTAGCATTCAATTTTAAGAGCATTAATATTAGATTTTCTTGAGTGACAAATTATACTTTTTAACTGTTGGCAAGGTAATATTTTATGTTTATTATTCTGCTTAAATTCGAGCTAATATCGTCGCTTTTGAGGTATTTTTTATTATATGGGTATTATTGAGATTTTATAAAAGGGTTTTATAAATTCTATATTATAGTAGCTAAGCTGGGTTCCAAAGAAAATATATTAATATTTCTTTTTTTGTGAGCGAGATTAGAGCCAGATTTTTCATTTATTATTTTGCCAATAACCAGATTTGCGTTTTGTGCTCGGAGGGATATTACTTAACCACCACCAAAGGTATATAAGCGTGGGTGCTCACTGATACTCGAATACTCCATAATTATTATTCTAGACATTAAAAGAATGGTCTGTTTTATATATAATATTTTTAGCCTAACAGATTTATCTGACCTCGCCTGCCTCGATCGTCTGGCGGTCGCAAGGGCGACTGCTGAGCATGAGGTCTTGGGATCGCTTCCCGGGTCGGGCAAAGTGTTATTGAGTTTTTCCATCAGGAATTTCTCAGTAGCAGCCACGGAGTCTGGATTCGTGCACGGTTGACGGCAATAGGCTCGCATCCATTTACATGTGACTTAAACATAACCGGCGAAATGTGGGTGTATATTATTAGGTACACCTCTGCCTAACCCTTCGGGGATTACAGGCGTGATCTGATTTTATGTTGCTTTAAAATCAACGAATAACTCCTTATTGAAGTCGGTTAGGTAGAGGGGTAGAAAAACACAGCGTAGGTTTGTCCGGGTTAAACAGTATGTAGTAGTATAGTGTAGGATTTTGCCAGACAGGTGGGTTACCATGATCTGTTCGTGCAGGAATGTTTTAAGACTATTCCGAGAGTGGGAAAGTGACAGCGCTAGACAGTTGTGTAGCGCCATCTCTTACCCACTCTCGGAATAGTCTTAAAACATTCCTGCACTAACATATCTTGGTAACCCCCCTGTACTTTACTTGCCGCACTTTTTGACATTCACCTAAATTATAGGGCTTTAGTAAACCTGAAACAAAAAGCTTGTACTACCGGAGAAACTTAATAAAAAGCGAGTTTTTTATAGCCTATTCTGTGGCTCCCAGTTTAAGCTCATTTTCATTGGTAATAAAACAAATTTTGGGTCACGAACAACAAGTGAAAAAAGTACTAATGAATATTGTATTCCTTCCGCGAAGTTGATTTAAATGTTGACTCGTACAAGTCCTTGATTCTAAGAATCAGAGAGCTCGGCAAGAATAGGCAGGTAGGTACATGTATACTATAGTTTGGAAAGTTTTACCACTCCCTTACTTGTAGGTTTCCTCCAATTTCTGGAAGTTAGATTAAGTTAGTTCAGTGGATCTGCAGTGAAATGTTATGCTGATTTTATTGATTCTCTGAAACCACGTAACATTAACATATTACACGATTTTTAATTCGATTTCCAATTCCAGAAGTCAGATCAATGGTGAACAATGGTGGTTTCCCTGTGGTGTTCCTAGTGAAGTGTAATACTGAAGTGCAGCATACAAGCTAACAGAAAAAACAAATATTCTTTGTACAAATATAAAAAGTGGGTGGGAGCTTATTGTGCATCAAAAAATTCGTCGGCATCGCTGTCAATGGGAAAATTGCCTAAAAGGCTGGCAGCATATTGCCACTCCAGACTAGGGGTCCATAAACAGGGTGTGAGGGACATCTACGGGCAAACGGTTACCATGAAATTCAGTACCCATATAACTTTACAATCAGAAGAATATTACGTAAGTTTAAAAAAAATACAAAGGTGTAAAAGGTACCTAAGTATGGTAATTGTACGGTCCCGTAATTTGCTGACGCCGCGACCTAGTTCTCGTAATGAATTTTATATTCATTTTTATACTAAACGTTGGCTGACCAACAGCTACTTCAGCGATTAAATCGCGGATTAGCATCCAACATAACTTTGTGTAACTTTTACAATAAACTTGGGACCGTAAAGTCCGAGGTTTTCGTCAACTCACCTACACTACAAGTTGAGAATTCTGAGCCGTACATAGAAAGTGGTCCTTCGAGCTAGATATACAGGGTGGCTCCGACAATACGACAATAAATTAAACTGCGTATACCACATGACGTTCCCAGTCTGCATACAAAAAATCATCCGAATATATACAGTAGTTTATTCACAGGACATTATTTTTCATATTCGGAATTTTCTACATGATGTAGATTAATAGGCTAGCACTGGCAGGTTAACGACCCCCGCATCGGTATAAAAACTAAACACATGTTGCCAACTCGCTATTTCAAAAACCTTTGCCAAATTCTTTCCTTAAATGTTATTTCCAGACGCGAATACGTGCAAATTATACCTAAGGTTAGTAAACTAATATTTATAAATGATGTTGTATTTCGTTAACAGTTTTATGCTATTTAGTTTTTTTTCATGCTAGGAATTTTTTGATAGTTTAAAAATATTCCTATGAACTAGTATTACCAGTGATATCATTTATTGTAGTATTGTCGGCGCCACCCTGTATGGACCAGTGTCCTATGTATCTACAGTCCAAAATGCAATAGCATTTTTGTAAGAATCTTGTCTGGAATCATAAGCTGAATTTGTGGTTACAGTGTGATCTGCGATATCCTTTACACCATGTAGGTCGCCGTATATGTAGGTACCTAAACATCCAGCACGAGATATAGAGAGATAGGTGTGAGATAACCGTTTAATTTCCCTTACATGATCGACAGATGGACATGTACATATAGGTGCTAGATAGCCATCAGTGGATTGATTGGCACCTCTAATTTCCTAGGCGATTTCATCGGGACTCTGTGCATTTGCCTAATTTAGGTGAGTTCGGGACTGGGATAATTCTCCCAACGTATGTGGAAATTATATTAGGTAAAGACTTGCTTAGATATGTTAACTTGGATTTATGGACTGACTTTATTAAAAACGTCTCACATTTTCCGACCTGAAATCTTGTTGTTTCAAATTGAGTTTTCGCTTGTCTGGTTTTATTTCGAATGCTTCTACGAGTTATTATTGACGAAAATCTCCAAAAATGGTAGTGAACTCATCATTTTGAAGAACCATTACTGCTAGATTTCCCTCACATATATTTTGAATGTTTGCTGATTTTGTGCCTTTCCAATAGTAAAAGTTGCAAAAGAGATTTTCAGGTATTTATATTGCATACATAAACTGACGCCTTTGTTCCATGGCAGCCAGGCAGAAACCGCAGAACGCCTCCTGCTACCATCCTACATACTCCCTCGTTCACGTTCATACATCTGGTCATACACGAGGTATTTCAATTAAAGCTAGTACTTGTTACTGAATTCAGTCTTCCACACAATATACAATACAATAGTCAAGTAGTTGTGGTATACAATCTTACAGCTCTTTTCGATGTGTTTGCTTGGTTTTTCGGAAGTACATTTGAATAGTATTCGTTCAGTCTCGTTCGGTATCCATTAGCGAGCACGATGCCTTTGTTTCTCTTTTTCAGAATATGTTATCAGGGTTGGAACCATTTCACAGTTCGATAGCTCTCTGAGGGATAGATGTTTTGTTTACGTGTTATTACCAATACTTAAGTTTATAGATGTTAGGGCAATTTTCCCGGTTATATATATTCAAAGCTATAGCTATTATATGTTGTTTAAAGAGCTTCGACAGAAAATCTTTTAGAGTTTAAGATTAAGGGATCCATGAACTCTAATCGCGTAACAGACTTTTGAAAGATTTTGAACAGTTTCCATGAAAAAATCCATTCCATTGCTTCTATTGTTTGAAAATTTCACCTGCTCGACAACGCATATAACGCAATGAATGGTGATGAACTGTCAAAATGATAGAGTTACTCCGCTGATTACTATTTGAAGTTTTTTGATTTACAATGCTGCCCTAGGCACTGAAATTCAGTAACTTAAAATTAGGTACTATCAGATTGCGGATACGATGTTTACAATTAAATATAGTACTACTACTTCGGTTTCACATGAATTATGTTAATACCAGAGCAATTTTTTGATAAGCGGTGATAGCCTAGTGGTGATGTGACCGTTGGACTGCCAAGTCATAAGTCTCGAGTTCTAACCCAAGATATGCACCTCTGATTTTTCGGAATAATGTGTGTATTATGTAATTATCACTTGCTTCGGTGAAGGACAACATCGTGAGGAAACCAGCATGCCTGAGAGATATATCTCGATGGCATGTAAATCCAAGTCAGAGGCCCATGGGCGGCATAAAAACTCTGATATCAGGTTAGGCACTAACCACACGATAAAGAAAGAAGAGCAATTTTAAAAGGTTCTTATTCCTAATTAGTTGAGCTCAAGACGTGAGCGAGTTTACGTTGTAATCAAACACGGATCCAGATTAAATGGCCGCTCTCATTCCATATTTTGTATCGTTGAACAATGTTTATGAATTTGAGTGTCAAATTTCATTTATTTTGCGTACCTTGGGTTGTGTAGGTCAGATAGGCAGTCGCTCCATGTAAAATATTGGTATTCAGCTGCATCCGGTTTGACTGGAAGCCGTCCCCAACATAGTGGGGAAAAGGCTAGGTATATGACGATGATGACTTAGAAAATAATAACATCACGCTGTATTTCCTCGATGAATTAGGCAGTGGAGTGTGGATTGGACCCACATTTTGTCAGTTATGTTGTCTCATGTAATCCAGAATTTACTCTCCGGGTTGTTCAGAAATCTATGTTTATTATCAGTAGTTTGTTTTTTTTTTTGACATTATTGAATTTGCAGCTCTGTCAGCCATGTTGGTGACGTTCTTCACACGCACTTGCACAAACATCGGGATTTCCTTGCTTTATTTATGTTATAATATAAATAACAGGTTCCACATAAACCTTCCTGAACAATTTTTCTAAGTAAAGGTGAAAACCACATCAAAATCTTTTGTGAAGTTTCGAAGAACTAGGCGATCACAGCAGCAGGCACGAAAAGCAACTTTGTTTTAGACTTTGTATAGATAAATACACATACCTACACGACGTGGGTTCTTTATACTTAAAACTTTACCAAGACGTGATAAAAAATGCTCTTGTGGATTTCGTTCTGAATTCTTCATGCGTATTGTACAACTGAAATGGTTTTATAAAAGGTGTAAAAACACTTAAAGCCCCCTTATCGAAGCTGAAAGGCACGTCTTATTCCCGTCATTGCTATTTTTTTTTGTTCCGGACCATACCTTTGGACCTTCTTGTTAAGGAGATATTGAAGGTCAAAATTCCAACTTTATCACACGTTTTAAAATACAACTTTTAAATGTTATAACTTTGCTACTGTACTGTCATCTGCATAGCCTTTTCCCAACTATGTTGGTGTCGGCTTCCAGTCTAACCGGATTCAGCTGAATACCAGTATTTTACATGGAGCGACTGCCTATCTGACCTCCACAACCCAGTTAGTACTGGGTACTACGATACCGCTTGGTAGGACTGGTTGTCAGACTTTCGGGCCACTGACTACCTGTAACGACTGTCAAAGATGTACAATTGACAACCGGGACCAACGGCTTAACGTGGAAACTCGGTATGTAATGGGTGTTCACCCATCCACGGACCAACCCAGGCAAGCGCAGCTTAACCTGACGATCGACCCGAGCGGCTGTTATTATTTTAGCCACGAGCTCCTCTGCTACTGTACTGTGTTTGCACCAAACAAAAAGTAGTTTCCCAGCAACATTTTTGCGCAGTTTTACTTAGTTTGATGTACTGAATGCTTGGTTGATGGCTAGATTTTACGCCTAGTACAAAGTAACTGCTATTTCGGAAAATTCACACGGCACACCAACATTGAGTTTTGGACATTTATCTAAATCCTCACTATTCCCGGGTCACGGGTGTCCGATACGTCACTAGCAGAATGCACCGCATGCCCCGCGGTTACCCTTTTTACGCTCCATGAATTTTGCAGGCTCTAGTACCTACACAATATTGGGCTCGCTCTGACGTGTAATAGCGTAATGGTTCGGAATTTTAGTGGTGGAATGAAAATGATATCGCAATCAAAGTGGCGGATACAAATTAGCTCATGTTAGTTTAGTAGTTGATGCGAGGAGGGTAATGATAAACTTTTAGCATAAGTATATGCATATAGCATGATGATAAGCGATGATAAGCGTATTACCATGACATGTATTATTAACAATGTAAAATAAATGCAAAGCAAATATTTGCATAGGATATTTTTTTTCTGTGGCTTCGCACGGTTTGTGCATTTAGCCAATGTCACGTTTAGACATAGGATATTAGGTACAACTAAAAGTGGAAAAAAAAAACTTGAGAGGTGTCAAGAGACACCCGGATGGAACGAAGTTCCTTTCGATTAATTAATGAAGGAATTGTAATAAAATTTTATTTTTTTTAAGTTATAATTATATTTTTTTTATTATTAACAAATATAATTAATATCACACGCTGTAGACTCACAACAATCATCCGTCACACAAGAGTCATCTACCTTACATACACCAAATACACACGATCATGCGTCAACCACACAAAGCACAATATAATTAGCGCACGAAGGAGAAGAAGGAGACAGAGATAGGGGAAATGGATATCTTTTTTCCTGCGGGATGCAGGACGGGATATTCATTAAACCGACGTAAGGTCGAGTACCGGAAAAAACCGACAAAATAATTATATATTAATATTTCGCATTGAACACCACACTGTTCAATGCGAAATAGAAATGAAAATATCTGGCTTGCTTTCTATAAGAGAGAGAGAGACAGACAGAGAAACATGCGACGCCGCACAGCTTACAATAGCTTACTATAGCAAAAAGTGTCGTGAAAACTTTTCGTAAGAATTTTTTCCGTCTAGCCCCCTTTCACAACGCGCGATAAGGAACTTCGTTCCAAAAACTGACGTCAAGAACACAAAAAAGTGAAGAAAAAAAAACTGAATCAAACAAAAAAAGGTTTTATTTGTGGAAAATTGTTTTTTTTTTAATTTCGATCTGCTGTTTTGTTCCCGATGTTTTTCTGCATCGATTTGAGAGCAGTGGTGATTAAATAAATGAGTTATGCCGCATACAAAATGCGTGCTGGAGTTAGAAAAGGTTAAAAGTGGTAACGGTCCACATTTACGTAAGCATAAGGGACATATACATCCTATGTCCCTTGCGACATTCGAAACTCCCACTGTCCCGAAAAAAAAAACACTATCTACACACATCAAAAGTGTCTAGGGATCAAGCATTTTTATGCGGATTTCTTGAGATTGAGATGTGGTTTTGTAATAAATTTATGATTTTATAAATTTATATGGATCCTTTTTGGTGCATTTCATAATTTGAATCAGGAACTCTCAATCAAATTCGAGTAAAAGATGAAAATAAGCTGTCAATATTTTCCCTATAAAAACATACAACGCATTGAAGACATTATTAGTGCTACTGTTTCCCTACTACTGATTAAAACCAACGTTATTATGGAGCGGCGACGTCATTTAAGCAGGGAAGAAATGCTCAGAGCCGTAGGAATGATAGAAGCTGGTTCCCGGCAACGTATTGTGGCTTTAGCTCTGAATACAAGTCAGAGTGTTATCAGTCGACTTTGAACACGTTACCGAAGCACTGGTACCGTGGCTGAGCGCCATGGAGGACGGTATCGCTGCACCACACGGAGACAAGACCGATACATTCAAATCTTAACTCGAAGAGCTCCAACAATAACCGCCATGATGTTAGCCGTGAGGCTTCATCACTCTTCAGGGAACTTAATTAGCGACCAAACAGTCAGAAACCGCTTGCATGAAGTGAACCTTCATTCCCGAAGACCGCTACGGGTACCACCTATAGCAATGCACAATCGTAGGATTCGATATCAATGGGCTCTTGAACACAGAAATTGGGCAGAAGAACAATGGCGTTTCGTGTGCTTTTCTGATGAGTCTCGTTTTGGTATGAGACCGGATACAAGACGTATACGACACTGGAGAACCCCTGGACGCCAACAGCGATTAAAATCCTGCCAGGAAGTCCATCCTTATAGTGGTGGAACCATCATGTTATGGGCGGGTATTTGGATCGGCGGAAGAACTGAGTTGATTTGGATCAGAGGCAACCTCAACGCTCAAATTTATGCTGAGACGATTGTATCAGACGTCATCGTTCCTCTACAAGTGCAAATCGGTCCCTTATTTCAGTTAATGCATGATAATGCACGACCGCACACCGCAAGAGTTGTAAGACAGACTCTCGCCGCAGCTAACATCAATGTCCTGCCCTGGCCTGCTCAGTCGCCAGACTTGAACCCGATTGAGCATGCATGGGATATGCTACAGAGAAGAGCTCTGCCGAATATGGAGGGTATCCAGTCGCAAGAAGACCTTTTTTTGTTGTTGCAACGAACATGGGCGGCCATTCCACAGCGTGATTTGGATGAACTCATTTTGAGTATGCCAAACCGATGTTCTTGTGTTGTTAGTGTTCGCGGTAGAAACACGGATTATTAATTGTTTAAGTTACCCAATAAAATTTTAAAGAAAACTGTTATTTCAGTCTTTTTTTTCGAACTTTAATGTTAGTGGTTCAAATGTCAAAAATCCCTTTATTAGGAAAATGGCAAATTTCTTTATTAATGCAAAGGTGACTTGGTTTATCGTTACTGTGACAAACGAAAACACTTTGTTTGATGAATCCTTAAAGAAAATTTTAATTAATATCAATCAGGAGAAAAGTTATTGCAAAAATATATGTTGATCCCTAGATACTTTTGATGTGTGTATATGACAGTTTCAGAAGAATAGTCAATCACCCTTTTAGCGAAGAACCGTTGTTCCCGTTGGTAACAATCAACAAAATTGTACCTGCTGTACAAAAAGAGTGCCATGCATATTTCATAGAACAATAAATTCCACCATGAATATTAGTCTCCTGGACACCTCGTTTATCTGCCGGACATTTTTTGTATTCGTTTACATACCGAATTTTATTGTGTACGGGAATTTAGGCAGCGCCTAACACACAGTGGACTGTCGACGGTTTTATTTATAGCGATTGTACCTAACCATTGTTTGTTTACTAGATTTTTCATGAGCCAGTCCGACAAATTTTCCAAAGCCTTTTGGGAATATTTAGGTAGTGAATTTGTTCAGGCTGTAAAATAAATGCTATATTTCCTATCTCTACAAACTCACAAAATGGTAAGGTACTATTAGTAGATGTATCTATGTACTTCAAAAATCTAAAACTCACGGCCTAAGGCACTGGGTCTAGATGAATGAAAGCGAAAGTGAACTCTTATAAGGATTGCGGAAATTCATCGGGATAAAACCGTGTGGAACTTCGTTATTTTCTTCAGTACACGGCTCATAGTACACAGTTGTCAAATCATATCATTCAATATTAAACTGGACTGCCATGATGGTCTATTGGTCGCAAGCGCGGCTGCTGAGCTTGTGGTCTTGTTCGATTCTCGGGTCGGGCAAAGTGTTATTGGGTTTTTCCATCAGGCATTTCTCAGTAGCAGTCACGGAGTCTGGATTTGTGCCCGGTTGTTGGCAATAGGCTCGCCTCCAATTACATGGGACTCAAACATAACTAGCGAAAAGTGGGTGTACTATTAGGGTACACCTCTGAGTAACTTTTCGGGCATTACAAGGGTGATTTCATGTTAAGTAATAATTACAAAACAAGGCATAAACATAAGGCGCGCCTCGCTCCTGAAATATCTCTGTAGAGTTGCCAGTGTTGCCACGCAGTTAATTATAACGATATTTTATTTATTGTAATTAGGTCCCTTGCCGTGTTACGTGCCAGGTACAGGTGTCTTCCTGCCGGTGCTTTGTTAAAGAGGGGTCAGGGGTGAAGGGTGATTTTATGAAAAGGAGACGTATGTTATTGCGATCAACAAGTTCTTTCCAAGTGTGGAGATATAGTAGGTACCTACTAGCAACCCGCCCCTGCTCCGAACAGACTTTAACCATGACAAATCTTCAACAACAATTCTTCAATATCTTTCTTGTCTATTATTGTACTTACACATAACTTTCTAAGATAAACTATCAAAATCATGGTGAAAATCGCACCAGGATCCGTTGTAAAGTTAATAAAAATATTTCGGATAAAAGATTCGGTTGTATATTTCGCAATAGACTTACTTAATGAAACAGCCAAGCTGTGTCATGTTAAGTCATGTATCTCTATTTGTGTCTGCAAAAAAAGTAGTTAATACTTGTACTAATAAATGTATTCTGTGGTAAAGATAACTTTTTACTACCTTTAAGGGCACTAATAGATAATCGTTAACTGTTGTGTACTTCACCAAAACTTTTAACGGGAACATTATCGTAGAACAAGAAACAATAATCTAACTTAATGTTATCATTATTCCTTTCACGGAACATAGAGCTAAATCCGTAGACAAGTATGGAGATTAGAAGCGTTATATGTATAAGAAAATATGATATATCTTTGATGCCCAAATAATGCGATTCCGCCCTGTGGGCCCAGCGTAATCAACCGAGGTGGTTACCTCGCGTATGCCTTCTCAAATTTAAATGTATTAATATTTTTGGGCTCCACATCAAAAAGAGATTGAAGTGGATCACGATTTGAATAATTTTACATACCTAGCAAAGTTACCTTCTATGCAAATGGGATGTTGACTTAGTACGAAACGATATAGCTAACTACAGGATACAATGAGGCTATGTTCTAGACGTGACGTATAAATTCCTATCGTCCAATTCAACCTTGGCTTCGCCTGACATTGTTCTTGTTATTAAGCACTTAGAAACAAACACAATACGTATCTATAGATCTGTATTTCTACGTTACCACGCAGGAGCTAGGGAATATTCGGAGAACCGAATTCCGAAATTAAACCAGATGCTTGTCTATTAAGTACTAGTGCTCTCTCCGACTTGCCAGCAGATGCGGTTCCCAAGCTAAGTTGAAGTATCGACGCAAATATTCAACACGTTTCCGCAAACCTCTTTATATTTTTAATACTCGCTACGTTCCCAACGAATAAGGATGTAACATTTGTCGACAGTGAGATAAAATCTAGCGGACCGAACTACCTTTCAGATATTTCTCTTTTGTATGTCGTAAACAGGTTGAAAATTTTACGTGGAAACGTGTTTCGGTAACAACTGTGTACCTACGTGAAAGGCTTTCTAGAATTGAGATAGACTGTTTTGTAAGATACATTTTATGGATCCTATCAATTTCATGACGGTTCTCAAAACGGTGAATGAAAACATCACGAGGAAACCTAATTATGTCACATTTTTATACCTTGCACTGGACCCGCGCACTAAGGTCTATAACATGCTAGCTAGACATTTTTTTTTGCGTTAAGAGTAGATGCGAGGTGGGTAATGCTTAACTTTTAGCATGAGTAATATAATAATCAGATTAAAACGTAACCACGTGGGCCATGATACACCACACGGGCCGGGTTGTATACAATTTCTGATCATTTATTAGACGAACCATAGTGCCCTATGGTTCGTCTGATAAATGATCAAGTTCGTCTAATAAATGAACTAATAAATGAGAAAGGCGCGGTGATTACAGATTTCTCTCAATCAGAGAGGAGGTCTATGTCCCAGCTGTGGGAACGATGCATATGCTATCAAATTGATTCGCTCTTTTGTAGAGCATCTCACTATGTTTGGGAAACATAGTTTAACTAACAATAGCTCACAGCCGATCATCAATTAGCAAGCCTAATGCCAACGGCCTTGTTAACTTGTTGCCATATTGGTTGTTATGTAGCTAGTTATATATCTATGTACGTAAATATCGATTCCGCTGGATGTTACATATGCATGTATGGTTTCTACGTACATTTGGAACCATAGATTGCAATCTCAAATGGTGAATTAGTGGAAGCGTGTAATTATAATATGCTGTGCCGAGGTATTATGTCATGTTCGAGCTTCACTGTTAGGCTTAGCTTGGTTAATTAACTTTATATATTCACGCTTTTCAATTACGGAGTGAGGTTCCTGCCTTCCGTGGTTTTGTTTTGATGTTAAAATAAATCATTGACTTGAATCTATAAAGTTTAATATCTTTTATTATTTTTTTGCATATAAATTATATTTTGAAATATTCTTATTAACAAAATTGTATAAAAAACATTTAAAAGTATAAAAATACATAGTAGCCCACCGGCATCGGGAACAGGGTCTGACCCAGGTGACCCCGGGTGGTCAGGGCTCTTTAGAGAGGAAACTCCTAACAATACGCGCCGTGGCCAGAAGTACTGCTTTCTGGATCAAGCCCTTGATCCAGCTGCCAAGCGAGAGCCTCCTCAGCTAATGTTGGTCGAGGCTCTTGGCTATTAAACCATTGGCCGACCACATGTCGAAAATTTCGACAACCTAGTTGAATTGCTTATCTTTCTCTGCTTTCACGAGGTTGTTCTCGTCATGCGGGACCGTTATATCAACAATCATAGCGCGACGCTCCAATCGATCTATCACCACAATGTTAGGTTTATTGGCAGCAATAGTCCTGTCAGTGACGATAGGTCGAACCCAATACAACGTGACATTACCATCATCGAGAACTGGGTCGGGCGCATACTTATAGTATGATTATGATTATTCTGATTCCACAAGGTTGTTCTTCAAAAAAAATTGCTGGTGAATAATTCTGGCAACGAGGTTGAGTCTGTGCCAGTACTCTTTGTTAGCCAGACGAGAACACCCAGAAATAATGTGTCGGATTGATTCTCCCGGCCGGTGGCATGCCCGACATTTATGTCAACCATGCCATCCCTCACAATGTATTTCTGGTAGTTATTCGTCATCATAACTTCATCCATTATTGCACAAACAAAACCTTCGGTTTCCCCGAAGAGGTCACTGAAACGTAGCCAGGATATGGCCGCTAAGAAGTCTACATCGGGTCCATGTAAGGCCTGGTAAAAGCGTCCGTGAAGCTCCTTGCTCTGCCATACCTCCCTGCGATCATTAGTGCCTAATACTATAGGCTTGCGCCATTTCTCGTTAGCCAGGGAGAGTGGGGTAAGGCCCTTGTCCACTGCGACTACATGTCGGTGCATCCCCACGTCGGTTTCTAGGAAGTATTCCCTGAGACTGCATGCCTCACGGTTATGCAGGGGCTTAGCATTTAAGAAGCCACGACCTCCGCATTTCCGCGGGATGAAGTCTCATCACCGACGACCGTGGGTGATGCATCCGATTTGCGGTAAGCAGTGCGCGGACTCTCCTATCCAGGGCATTAAGTTCCGTCTGAGTCCATTTGAGTATGCCGAAAGAATTCAAATTCAATACCACATTTAACGCAAATAAATAATTTTGACTTTGTCTTTGACTTCATAAAAACCGGCATGACCCAACCATTGAAGGCGCGCGCACCTTGTTTCCGCCCGAAAAGAGACTGTTTAGCACCTTATTCAGGCGGCCAAAGAAGCGCTCCCTTAACCTCTAGAGCACCGTTGGCACAAATTTGTGCCAGTAAACAAGTATTACCGTTGAGCCCCGCTGGCACAAATTTGTGCCACCAAACCCCGACCGAATTAAAACTGTATTTGTAGTAAAAATAAGTCTTAAAATCGTTTCTAAACGAATGTTCTCGACGGCAGATAATTTTTTATGGTGCTTGACAGATGGTTGACGTAAATAATGGCGGTCCTTGATTGTTTCATTTATTTATTTATTTTACATATTGAATTAGGTTCACCAACAATTGTCACACCGAATACAGAGACATAGCACATTCATAAAATTAAATAACAGCGTAACAATTACTTATAGGTAAACACCACATGCATAAAATAATAAATTACAAAGATAAGCTAACTTACTAGGTAATAAGCGCCAATAAATTAAATTAACTTCACATATCGAGAAAAACAGGTAAAATACATAAAATAACATTAAATACAAACAATTTTCTTAGTGGATTGATAAATTATAAAAAAAAAGATCGACATAAAATTAAAGTTCATTGAATAAAATTGGTAACATTGAAAAATTGATAAACATAAAAGAAAAAATTATAAAATTAATAGCAGTGGTAAAATTGACATAATGATATAGTTGATTATGATTAGGGGTTGCTTGGTAAACGATTAAGGATGGCTTTCTGTTTAGCAAAAGAGTCAAAGTGGAGATCAATAACATCACTGTAGCCATTTACTGCCTTGCACATTCTTGCGATAGGCGAATTGGCTCCCAGAACTGACCTTCTAAATGGCATACAAAGAGGAGTGATGGCACTACGCGGAATTCTAGAGGGTGCACGAAAACTTAAAAATTGCAAGTAAGCTGGGACTGTCTATTTTATGCTTAAAGATTTTGTAAGCAAACATTGCTTCAATTAGATGTCTACGTCTCATCGTCGTTGTCTGTCGTCGTCATTTCGGCAGTATTGATACTTAATGCTTCCGACATACCCAAATACTTGTAGGTTTCTGTTGAGGAGAGGGATCTAAGGTGTATGGAATCCGAGAGTTGCGTTCCCACGGATTCCTTAATCACATGCATGATGGTACATTTGTCCACACCAAATTCCATTCTAATGGCACTACTGAAAGTTTCTGTTACCTTCAGTAACTTTATCAGTTGCAAATTGTTGGGGGCAAAAAGTTTCAGATCATCCATGTAAAGAAGGTAAGATTTGACCTGACCACCTCTCTTCAACCGATAGCCCAGACCTTAACCCTCCAGCAGTGTGCTGAGAGGGTTCAAGGCTAGACAAAACCACATTGAACTCAGACTATCACCCTGGAATATGCCCCGCTCGATGCTTATCGGATCGCTGTTCCCCTGGATCTGTCGACATCCTGGATAGCGAAGGACCGTTCTCCAGCGCCCTATACACGACATCAGGAAGGCACGCAGAGTTGCATCAACTTTATACAACTCCAGCACCCTCATTAGCCATGTATGAGGCACAGAATCATAGGCCTTCTTATAATCTACCCAACATGTAGACAGATCCCTTCGGGAACGGCGAACCTGTTGGCTAATGGCCATATCAATGAGGAGTAGCTCCTTAGTATCGCGGGACCCGTTCCTACATCCATTCTGAGAGGCAGACATGATAGAATTACTCTAAATATGTTGGTTGATTTTAGCTCTCAAAATGGATGTAAAAATTTTATAGACCGTTGGTAGACAAGTAATTGGTCTATAATTTTTGGGCTCCGCAGTACTACCAGATTTATGGAGCAGGTGGGTAATTCCGGTTGTCAATAACTGGGGCAGCGATCCGCACTCTAAAGCTGATTGAAACTGGGACGCTAAGCAAGCGTGCGATCTCTGGAACCATTTGATGCAGAAATTGTGCAGACCATCCAGCCCTGAAGATTTCCAGCTAGGCAACGGACGGACTGCACGAGCTAGGTCTTGGGGGCTGATGATGATTGCCCCCATTTCTGGTATTGGACCACACGCTCGTTCAACCTCCTGGGTCCAATCGCCCTCAGTGTGACTGACAGACACCGACCAGATTCTGCGCCAGAACGACCACATGTGGCAGACGCGTGTCAGCCACACCTTGGTCCAGTCGTTCCCAAGCTCTATAGACCCACCTTTCATCGCTTTGGAACGTGCGACTCTGAGTGTAACGCTCCACTCGCCGCTTGTACCGACGAATATGGCTTGCCCATGCACAGATCTTCTGCTTCATGAAGTCGATGCGCTCTGTTGACGCGGGCCGAATAATCACGAGAAATAATATCAGTTCCCGATAACGCCCGCTTCACAAAGCGCCTCACTCTAGGGCGAGTATTGCCCTCCCTGAAGCAGATTTACTTGCCGATGAGTGCTCTAGCCTCACCGATACGCCACTCAATCCTGTACTGCCAAGCTGGAACAGTAAATTTTGGTCGTGTAGCTCTGTCGTTGTTATGAAATTTGACGCGAGCTACACGATATGCCGCTACAAGCTGCACAGTACAATATTGAGTGGCTATCGGTATCGAAAGCGAAAGTAACACTGGCTGTCTGTCTGTCTACCTTTTCACGTTTTAATAGCTGATTTGGATGTAAAGCAAAATACACAGTTAGGACATAGGATACTTTTTATCCAGTAGTTCAAAGTCACGTAATTATTTCCGACCACTATGCGGGCGAAACCGCGGGCAAAATCTCTATCTATATTTTTCTAACAGCACGTTCGATCCACAATTCATTAGATAGATTGCATCCGAGGAGTCGAAAGCTGGTATTTTATTTATAAACATCAGTAACTACTCCACTTTGATTACTTTTACCCAACTACGCGACAGCAAAGTCAGGGTTATGTTTTTTACTCAACTCCAGAACTTTTTCATTTAATTAATATATTAGCTACTTACCTTATAACTTTTACGGTACAAAACTAAGCCAGGTGCAGATTTATGTGCACTGAAATAATTTTATGAATCATCTCAGTGTGAAAACTTCAGCCGGGGCGAATACGATCTAACTTCATAAAACCTTTTAGAGGTGTTTGACACCTGATAGGGCCGATTTAGCAGTATTTGTTGAACAACAAAGTCGACCGGAAGCAATTATTAACCTCTAGAGCCCCGCTGGCACAAAAACGTGCCAGTAAACAAGTATTACCGTTGAGCCCCGCTGGCACAAATTTGTAGTAAAAATAAGTCTTAAGACTTATTTTTACTACAAATACAGTTTTAATTCGGTCGGGGTTTGGTGGCACAAATTTGTGGTATGCGCCGATCGGCAAACTCCGTTCGACATCTACCATCGTTGGAACATGTCCAGGTCGGGTCGGCAATTCAAGCTAAGCGGAAGCTTAGAATTACCGAACGTACGAGTATAACTACAAATAAAATTAGGGCATGTTACATCTACCATCAATACGCACTGGGCCCGCGCGACAGATTACAGACCTACAGTCGACTCCCTTTCACAAAGAAGAGGCCTAGTTCCCAGCAGTGGGAACATGTTGTTCTGTCTACATACTAATTTCACTTTTATCGCCCGACTGTGCTGAGCTGAAGCATGTCGACCGACCTAACATAGTGTGTAGGAACCCTTATTAAGGACGCCATACCGCCAGACAGTATTGCCTTCGTCCACTCAGTGATTTACGGAATTCCTGGAAATCCAAGACGTCACGTAGACGAAATATACTTTGAATTAAGGCCAGACGAAACAGATAGAGTAAGCTAGAAATTACTTGGACATATCCCTTAATGTAATTGCTCAGTTCTGTACAATTCTTATTAGGTTTTAGGCTAGTAACTATATCATGTGTGTATCAGGGATGGTGATTGGTGAAGCTATGGCATATAATTTGAACACGAAATTGATTTTAGAATGAATCGTAAATATCGAGGTTTGTAGGTATTTTTTTTGCATTACACTGGATTACCGGTATATCTGGAATCATAACTCTATAAATATGTACCTAATACAGAAATTACAAATTTTTGTGAGCTTCAGCAAACAACAGACCCACCAGCTTTTAAATAAGGTATTATGTTGTAATGATTCGGCTGAAAATGTTCGTCATCCCTAAAATAATATTTCGCCCCAGGGCTATGGTTAAGTGATTAGACTAGAATACACCTTCGGTCCCAAACCTCGGCAGAGTGACTACGCTTCATTTGCCGGATGCAAATTCTGGTCTGAAAGTTATAGTAACTACAGATAGTCTAATTTGCTGTCGCTGAGCAAGGAACAACTTTATAAAGACATATTCCGAGGTAGAAGTTTCCGAAATGCTTTCGTTGTTTTAAGTGATTGAAGATTTTGAATTTTAGAAGTTTTCAGTATGTAAAGTGTTTGCATGTTCAGGTAGATTTAACCTGGTTATAAAGTTTAGAAATGATGAAGTGCTTTTGAGATTTTGCTATGAGGGTGGTGTTGGTAATTTTAAGGTGCAGTTTCAGTTTCTTTTTACTCTCTAAGGTCCATAGTATGAGGAAAGTTTGATTGGTGTATTTACACAGGTTCTATCCTATTCTTATTGGAAAACCATCCATTTATCTCTGATTTTGCTGTACAGTCTCCACTCGTCTAAGGCAGCTAGTTTGTATACAATAATACCTGACCTGGCTATTTTAAACCAAAAATATCCAATAGTGGCAAATGAGGATGAGCGGTTACCGACTTCTTTCAACTGGGTTAGATTGGAAGAAGACATCTGTTTAGCCTTCTTCCAACTAGTAAGTATTTGGGAAAAGGTTAGACAGATGATGACGATGTGTGATTGTCGACAGGCGCTTGCGCAGGCGGGGCCCCGGGGGGCGGTGCGCGCGGCGCAGGCGCATGGCGCTGCTGTACCGCGCAACGCGGCTCAAGGACCGCGCCGACACCCACGTGTTCACCTTCGTGGTGACGCGCTCCGCCACGCGCGAGCCCGACCGCGATGTCACCTCCAAGGACTTCTGCTGCGCACACCAGCGCTGGGCCGTCGCCTTCAGCCGCACAGATGCGTCGCTCGGTCAGTACCTATCCTTCATTAGCCTTTTCACACATCTAACCTCGTAATGAAGCTTGCCTGAAACGTCTGAACTTAATTTTACACAGTTAGAATATTCCTAATATTGTTACAGGTGTGTACTTGGTGTGGCGTGGCGCTTGCGAAGGCATGCGGGTGTACGTGGACTTCACATTCACGCTCCTCAGCCGTGACCACTTCACGGCTAACGAGGGCTTTTCCGGAAAACAGGTGCGCTTCAGCGCAGGATGTGCAGCGCAAGGTCGCGGTCGCTGCGTGTCCATCGCAGAACTCAACACCAAGTTCGCGGATGCGCGCGGTGAGTTCCAGCTGGAGCTCAGCATGTCAAAAGTGCGCACGCTATACTCTTGTGAACTGCGCGCGCCGCGCCTTGACACACCACCCATAGCATTCGCCGGCTTCGACTGGCAGGTGTCGGCTACCGGTGGCGGTGGTAAAGAGCCGCTGACGTTAAGGCTAATGAGATTATCAGGCGAAGGACAGCGCTGTCGTGTTCGATATGCTCTTGCACTCGGCGAGGGCGAGAGAAGATTACACTCGGGGCCACTAGAGTGCGTATGTGACGCCGATGGTCGCACGCCGCCTTGGAACCCGCGGCCGCCGTCGCGGCTATTAACTAAAGGGGTCCGACTGACAGTGGAGCTGGTGTGGGCGCGCGCGCTGGCCGAGCTGGCGGTGCCGTCGGCGGGGCGCGCGGCCACGTGCTACGACCGCGACAAGCAGGCGTGGGCGGTGCGCTGCGACATGCACTCGGAGATGGTGCGGCTGCACATGCTGTACCGCGACGTGCACCACGTGCCGCGCAACCACCTGCGCTACGTGAGCTGGTCGGCGTGGCTGGTGCGCACGGGCGTCGCGGCCGGCGAGCCCGACGCCGAGGAGCTGCCCGGAGCGCCTTTCGAGCACTACTACGCGCAGGACAGCGCCGACGAGGGGCTCATGATGGAGACGGCCCTGCGCGTCGAAGACATGTCGCGCCCCGGCAGCGCCTTCTTGCATCCGGGCGGTGAACTTCGTGTACGCCTCGAGTGGGGCGATACTTACCTACTCTTTCAAGCTACTTATCATGTCTATGATGACCTTTGTCGGCTACACGCGCATCAGATGAGGTAGGTGTGATTGCTACTGGTGCAACTGCCTCGTTAATGTTTTTCATAAATAATGACATACTAAATGTTTCCAGGCGCGAGATTGCCGTTCTTCAGGCGGAGAACTATTCTCTGGAGCGACAATTGTTCAGCTACCAGAAGAGCCTGGCGTACGCGCAGGCGCAGGCAGGCGAGCCGGCGGTGGCGGAGGCGAGCGGGCGGCGCTCGCCCGCGGAGCGCTCGCTCTCCACCGACACGGAGTATGCGTGAGAAGGGCCTGAGGACCTACCCTTGTCGTCGCCTTTGACGTCGCCCGTTCTCTACTCTTCTATCTTTTCGACTGATTCTGACGTTTTTGAGCGATTTATCTATTTTTCTAGACGTTTTATGGCGAGGTGCGCCCTCGTCCGCACCGCTTTCCGCCGGTCGCCTGCACTCTCGCCGCTCGATTCTATCGATAGCCGATAATTATACTCGACTACTTTTCTATTTGTCTGTACATAAAATATATTTAGAAGATATTATATATTATGTATATTTCTTAACTTGAAACTCGAATTCATATACTGCAACAGTCGATTTATGAATAATAAAAAAGTCCGTATAATAAATACCAATTTTGTCTCTTTATTTGTATCTTCATTCATTATCCCTCACATTATTATTATCTATTTGCAAAATTAGAAAGGAACGCTTCTGTCACAAAATAAACTATTTTCCAATTACTAAACAATAGCATCAGAAAAAAACTTTACTCTTCACTCGAGCGCGCTACTCCTATAAACAAACCTGAGTCTTCAGCTTACCACGCTTAAATTCAAAATTATTCTTGGTACGGAACGCTAAGCGTTAGATGTCATCTGTCAACATCGTAATGTCAAATTAATCTGACGTCAAAACCACGTTGTTGTGTGTTTTGTATTTGTGCAAAAATAATTCAAATAGAACGTAGAAATGGCTCAGGGCAAGACAAAAGTAAAGAGTAAGTTGCCTGCAGGCGCAAAATCAAAGAAAAACAAGGGTAAAGCAGGCAAGGCGGTGGCTAAGCGTCCAAACGCGCCAGTAAAGAGCAAGAGTGCCGTGGTACGGAATAAAATGAAGACTAATGTTACAAAGATGGTGAATGCTGCAGCTGAACAACAGTTGCGAGCACTGGCTACGACCACACCGCAACTGTCTGCAGCACAGCAACGCGTTGCTTCGGCCCCTACGGCTCCAGCCCATGCCAAGTAACCCCACTTTAGTAGAGACAGATCAATACTCTGAATGAAGCCGTTCGCCTCATGTTAACCATTGATTAGTACAGGTAAATTTGTGACCAATGTTCTTATAAGTATATAAATCAGCATAAGGTTGCCATTGCTTGGAGACAGGCATCTTCTCTGTAAGCAGTGGGCTGTAATCAATGCCCAGTGCAGGATTTTTGTATAAGACTATTATTATCTTAAAACATTGTGTAATGTGATCATACACTGTCTTTAAGTGCATTGATCATCTTTGAATTCAAGTGTTCATACCGAAATTGACTGTAAAATTTTTGTATTAACTTTAAAATATTTCTAATAATGAAAATGTTTTCTAGCACAACAGTTAAAAGAAATAATTTGATTGCAAATCTATTTATCCTCAACATGTTATTATGTTGTTTTTATTTATATTTTCATAACCGTTTCTATGTTCAGTCAGCTGTCAGCTAACATAATGGCAGTGAGGTAAATCGGCCCATTATTAACAACCAATTAATTCTAAGAAACTACAAAATGGTATTTCAAACAAAACTTAGCTAAAAGATAAACTTGTAAGATAAATAGCAGTCTTATAAAATATTTTCTATAATCTATGTAAAAAACAGATATTTCTCACCTTTTGTAAAACTGTTAATAATTTTTTCTTGTTCTTACTTTCAATGTGTCTTAATTATTACTTATTGTAATTATAAACTTGTTAAATATAAGTAAGAAAAACTTAGTCTAAAAATAAATTATTTTATTTTATTTCATTTCTTTTCTTTATTTACGTCTTCTCCTTTTACTATGATTAAAGAACAATAAATAATTATTATTTGCTCCAGGACTTTGCTTTGCTTGATAAATTACCCATACCTAAAATACAATACAGGCAAAGCCTGGTTTATTTTGTATTGAATTGAAACGTTGATCTTTTATCCTGAGCTTAGCAAGGGCGTCGTCAGCGTCAATTTTTTTTTGAAACCTTGCTTTGCACATGTTAGAATTGTTTGGATCCTTCATAAAGGAGACACTTGGTCGTCTGAAGAGCGAGCTAAGCAAACTAAAAAATTTTAACACCCTACCTACCTTGGGCAGTTTAGAATTGTTTCGAGTTTCGACCTGGCGACGCCCATGGAACTTAGGTCGAAACCAATTAAAGAATTTCGAATTTTCTTCTCAAAATAATGTACCTAAAAAAGATCAGTCAGTACCTACTTATTGTAATCCATAAAAAACATCTGTGGTTAGCCGCCATTCATAAAGTAATAAATAAAAGGTATGCAAATGCACACACAATGTTGTGTAATAAGTGACTATGTGTTTTAAGATTTCAAAAAGACACAACACATCACAGTTTTATCTTTGCAAAAATTATTACTTGTAGTTTTTGAAAAGTTTATTTACAAGCCTAGTTTTATGATACCAGTTTCTGTAACATTTTATGGCTTATGTTAATTAAATATTGATATTGGAAATGCATTATTGTTGCTTTATTAACAGACGGTAGGTAGTTAAAATTTAAAGCTAAATGGTTTTTGCCTTATTAATAATTCAAGAATTGGATTATGTTATCTGAACACCAAAAATTTATACATCTCAGTCGATATATAACATAATTTAGATGCTTAATTTTTTAAATTTATTGCAGTGACCATGCGTAAAATAGGTGCCTAACGAATAAAATAAAGATATGTGAATTAATTAATATAGTGCCCACATAAACACATTTCTTTATTAAAAACTTAAAATATTATGAAAGTTATGACAATAATGGCCTACATATGTAAGTTAGTTTACAATTACATAAGTTATTATGCCTTCGTGACATAAATTGTGCAATATGTAATACTTTTTCGAAATTGCTAATTGTTTTGTAGAGATTCTAAAATTAAACACTACAATACCGAAGTTAATGACTCTCTGAAACAAAAGCCTATTTTCATTTGAATTATTCTACACTTAATCCTACTTTGGTTATTATTAGTAAGATTGTAGGAAAGGCTTCAATTTAGAAATGATTGTTTTCGTGTGAAACTTCTCAGGTGGACGCCTGTTAGAAATAATTGAATTAAGATTTTAAAGCTTCGTGCTAGTAGGTATCTACATAAAACACTTGAGTTATTTTATATAGACATATTGGTACTTGTACAGGAAGACGTGTCCCCATTTGTAATACGCCCACAATTACTCGTAAACTCCTGGCGAGATGTTAGATCATTACATTGCAAGTATATTTGAAGAATCCCAAAAACACAATATTTTGGTTTAGAAGAGTTATGCTTTGAGACTAGGACTGTAGCTTCAACTTTTTTGTTTTTGACATTCAAAAGTGCCTGTAACGGTCTAATCGAAATAAATGTTTTGAGGTTTTTTCAAAGCGTTGCGTGTGTCTGAAGCAAGTTTCAACAGGATCGAAATAAGATTTTCAGTAACTTATTATCACAACTGAATACTTCCTTTTTAGCTGGTAATCAGCAACCTAACTTACAACCAATGTTTAATATGAATGGAGTTTCAAAACGTATTGAATAAGAACAGAAACCTACATCCGGTAATTATAATTTCAATATACGATAACGGAAGTCCTGGCATGTGAAGACCTTGAAAGTCCTGTCGCTAGGCGAGACATGAATATAACAGAATAACGTGTAACCAGTACACCAACACCAACCTCAACCACCAGCGTCAACCTTGTGCTTCGTGCTGAAGAAGACATTTTAAGGCGACACTGACCCATTTAGTTTAGCACCTAACAGGGAGAAGGAAAGCTGACTTCAACATACACCTAGAGCTAGGAATAGAGATAAGATAATTGGTGATAGTCTATCTAACTTTGGTCAGAAAGCGCAACTTGGATCAATCTAATCATAAAGGCAATTTTTGTTAATAACCCAGGGCAGCATCTCTGTCTCAACAACTCTTGTGAGTCAAAATGATATTTGGCAAAACACCCAGGTCATTTCGTTACGGCTTCGTTTTAACACCCTGAGACAAACTGGATTTCCAGTTTGTCGCTATGGGCTCATGTGGGTGTACTATAGGTCACCTCTGCCTAACCCCTCGGGGAAACAGGCGCGATGTCATACATTTATACCTACACTGTGGGTTCATTGCATTGGTAGAAATAAATCAACTACTAAAGCACTTAATGATTAAAACATTAACGTTATCATTGCAAACGAATTCGAAGAAGTCCTTTACCAGTTTGGCGCGTTCAAAAGTCGGTTTGGTGTAAAAATAAGTGGTGTACATAAGGCCAGAAATCGATTATATATAGGTGCCTATAAATAAATACATATGTATCAATTCAAGGCGATGTCGCACGGTGAGTGAACGGGCGTACCGGACACTGAGGTGTCCATGAATTCGGGCGGTCTGTGTCCGTGTCAAGATTTGGACCTTATTAAATTATAAGTCAATTCACTTAGACATTAGAACTTATCATTACCACTGTTCTCAAAACGGTGAAGGAAAACATCGTTAGGAAACCGGCGCGGCGGGGTGCCCTAGAACGAAAAATTTGAAGACATGTCATCAACTGATTCGCACTGAGCCCGAGTGGTGGATTACTGCCATAAGTGAAGATGAAACTATTTTCCCCATCTGCCCGTTGACGGGACAGGGCAGCGGGGTGGATGGGACCAAGTCCAATTACGGCCCACTCACTCTCAGAGCGAAAAGGATAGATGATAATGCAATGTAACTTAATTTTTTAGCTTTATGAACGGAAATATATCCAAAAATCTAGTGAATTGGCAAATCCAAAATCTAAGTGTTATTTTAAGTCTACCCATTTACGTATAATAAAATGCGTTTCTCTCCTACGAAACACATTCATTCGTGAACTTGTAAACCAATAAAAAGTTGTTGACCTCTGATTCCGAATACCTATCAAATTAGGCACTTATGTCAGCACACTTAATCAAACATCTATAGCTCCTAGAAAAAAACCGAAAATCTGTAGTCTGAATCGGAGCTAATGCCGCCATTTTGTTATTTCAAACTAATTCCCGCAGATACTTAGTTATATTTTCACAAATGTTTACTGACAGCGCCCTCCTGTCAATGTCAATCAACGCCAATAGAACCAAAGCACTGTACATAAACGTGATCTAACATGATCAAATACCAATTTCGCGCAATCTCCTGCCAATATCCTTCTGAACTTTTGGTATCCTCTCGGCGAGTCGGAGGGGAGCGGGGCAGTCTTGTGATGCGTCGATTTCTCCGAATAAGATTAATAAATGCAGGCGGGGGCAGCGCAGGGCGAGGGGAGGGGACATCGCGGCTAATGACACGCGCCGCTGCAGATATTTTTTTATCGCGAATTTAAAACATAAACTGGTTGCGGTAGCTTTAAGAAATGGGCGAACAGAAGGTTGAGTTTGACCAAATTCTAACAAGAAACCGACTCCAATCCAATTTGATTCACGCTTAAAATATATCACATGACATTGCCGCCTGTTTTCCCAAAAACGGTAGGCAGAGGTGCACCATCATAGTACACTCACATTTTACCTGTAATGTTAATATGTTATCACCAATCGGGCACAAATCCGGACTTCCTGCTGCTACTGAGAATTCCTAGTGGAAAAACCCAATAACGTCCAACCTGGAAATAGAAACCAGGATCTAATCCTTAGTAGCGCTTGTAATCGATAGACTAAGGAGGCAGTCGAATTCTTCTAAGAAATCCTCTCTAATCCAAATTGGCACAAGCTTAGTATGTAGCTAAGGAGTTCTATTCAAGGAAAACATTCTGTTTCGCTAACGCCTTTAAAGAACAGGTACAGAAGTGGTTTCCTGCCCGGAAGAATGGTTTGATCCGATCACTAGAAGTTCACAATAGTTTCAATCCAAGTATTCTTTGTTTGGTATACCTAGTCCTTTCGTATGCATTGTAGTGGCTTTCACTCTATTGTTAGGGAGAAAATCTATGTAGACTATTTTCAGTTTCGTGTTTCATTCATTCTTACGACATTTAAATACAGACTTATACTCCTCCTTTATCCGCTAACTCACTGCAGAGTGTCTTGATGAGTGTGACTGAACGATTTCACGATCCATTTTTCCATTAGTGATTATCTTAGGCTTGTTGTAGGGCATCGGAGATCTTGGTATCGAGCTGTTGCTTCACTTGGGTAGACCATCATATAGGGAACACATTCCTACGGTCAACATAAATCTTTTTTAGGTTATCTGATGAAACTTATACTTCAGTTACATATAAAGAATTATTCCTTATTCTCTCTTGTGCAACATTCTGTAGTGGGCCTTCTCCCCTTTCGTACGGCGGTAGCGGTCCGCTCCGCAGCCTCCGCCCGCGCCCTACGCCCTGCAGCCTGCAACTCTGCATAGTTCACCGCTCTGCGCTCGCGCATCGATACTCAACACCGCACTAATCACGAGTTAACACCTATTGTTAGTACTTCAGACCACTCGCCATTTTTATTTAGATGAAGGTTGTAGTTTCTGATTGAAGTCTTCGAGGAAACTTCGTAATCACCTGGCAACTGACTTATGTTGTAATTATGAAATCAAAGTCAAACAATTTATTTCCATTTTAGGCAATTAAAAGGAACTTTTGAATGTTTAAATTTTACAGGAATTGATTCTAGTTCTAGTTACCCATGCGCAAATATAGTTTCGCAAGAATGAGCAAGAAACTCCATAGTGACTCTTTTAAAAACAGTTTGCAATATTTTTATGTGAACTGTGAAGTCTTGTTTAAATTAAAATAACTTTACTACAATACGTATAAAATATTAAATATTGAGCAATGATAGAAACATCAATGAAATTGATAGGTACATAGAGCAGACATTATTTACAAATATTGTAACGATGGTCAATTTTTCATTATTTAAAAAAAAATGCGAAGCCTTGTCCAGCAACGGACATCAGTAGCGATAGTGATAATGTTATCCACAAATACCGTTAAAGATCCTGAATCATATCATTTGAACCCAATCACTTGTCAGCGGATATCTACAGTTAATCTTTTCTGTTAACTTAATGTAAGATGTTATCTACAGGTAGCAATGTAGCATATCTATTAATTCCTAGCAAGAGACTCGTAATAGCAGGAATTACTTGTTAATATTTAATTATACAAATGAGCCAATTTGTACATGTCTTAGCGAAGTACCTATGTACATAACTGCTATCTAGCGATAAGAAATACATTCACTATTAATAAAGGAAAATTCTAGAAGTCTACACAAAGATACGAGTAATACGCATGTAAACATAAAATGAATGTAGTATTGAAGTAAAGAACGATAATGAAACAATTTTCTCCCTTTAAACAGAGTTAAATAGTGGTGTGAGCGTCCAATGTCTTCATATGAAAGGTCTCATGTTACAGCGCGCGCGTTGATGTCTTTTACAAGTGCGTCACCGCCTACGAATGTCACTCTTGCGCAGGTCGCAATTCCAGCCATACTCGACACTTAAGGCTGTCAATAAACAGTTGCAGTCTTTCAACAGCTAATCAAGCCAAGCCTAGGACAACCGGTTACGGTCCGTTTACGGAACCCTGGTCGATTTCTCTGGTTTCTCATCAACGTCGAGGTGATATCGACCGGGAGACAATAAATCCGGTTCTGCTGCAGCGGACGGGTTGCAATTAAACTAGTGTCGCGACGAGGTTCGCGGACCGTGCGAAAGTGAAGCACGTGGGGGGCTAGAGGCGGAGCGCGGGGGGGGGGAAGGCAGGGGCGAAGGCTCCGTGTGCACACGCACACAGAGTAGGAACTCCAGTGCGATCAGGAGAGTTCCCTTAAAGCTCCCAGTGAGCTTTCGTTGCGCTTTGTGGATCGAATACAAACAGAGTAAGAATATCTTTGTCATTTATGTAACGTTGTGTTTCGGTCAACATGCTGTAGCTTTGTTCTTAAAAGATTTCTTGAATAACATTTAAGTTCTGAAAAAGTCGATCAAATATTTTTCATTCTCTGCAGCAACATTTCCATTTGACATGACTCTTGAATTTTTTATACCTACTTTTCTGTACAACGAACCCCAAAAGTATCAAATTCGAAGTAGGTGGTCGAAGCACTCAGGGTTCATTTGAGAAAAGGGGTTCTTGTTGATCCCCATATAGGCATACATATTAATTCCTTAAACACACTGGTTATTCTACTCTGTGTCTGTTGAGGTTCTGCGTGTGTGTCAGCGTGTAGGTGTTTGCGAGTGTATTCAGTCCGCGCGCGCCGGCCGACGCAGACGCACGCGCCGCTGCCGAGTGCCATGTCGCGCTAGGCGCGCCCCCATGGTGTACCCCGAGGCGTCCCGCTGGGGCGCGCCAGACGCCGCGCTCGCCCCCCTCTACGATGACGTCTACAGAGGTCAGCTGATATTTGCAACCTCACCTATTTTTAACACATTCCCGCTGTGACTACCAGACAAAGTGACTTTCTGCAATCGTAAAGTGCCCCAACAGCCTGATTCTTCATCTCAGCCTGCCGTCATTAATCCCGGCCTTTGCCAGACTGATTTACCAGATGATATAATTGTCTGGTGTGACGCTTATTGTTCCGCGATGAAATGTTGCAAACGAATACTGGTAGACTTTTTATCATCAGATAAATCAGATTTTGCATTGAGTTATTTAACGTAAAGAAACATCAACGAAATGTTTGGAATTGACATAAGCTTTCGGAAAGGTACGTCATTGTATTGTCAACTCCATTCCCTTTATTGAAGTTTCTGTTCGTTATCTATTGTTAGAAGTCACTTTTTCTAGAAGATGCTGAAAACCTGAATCTGGGATCACCAAAGATATACACTGAGGGAAATTATTTAAGTGTTTTAGAACGAAACGTAATGCAACCTCCGGCTCCGCTATGCGAATCTTCTTTGTGTGTAACCTGTGTTTCTCCGGCAACCTGTCGACGTCCTGTACCACTTGAGCTTCTGCACAATTCTCTAGCGACCCTTACGCGTGAATATAATTATTAAGTTGTTATTGACATTTAAAATTCAAAACCGGTGCTTAACGACTCTTTTATTAGTTCTCCTTTTTTGTTTGACCCTAATCAAATTGTACTTTTAGCGGGATTTATTTAAAAATCTTTTAAACATTGCAACCCCGGCTTTAAAATTTATTTCTTTGTTCGGTTGAGCTTGTTTAAAAAATTCACACTTGGTGCGAATGGTCGGTCGCTGATGACTCAGGCGGCAGACATCTGCAGTTACTTAACCATTATATTTACATTTCAATAGAGCCAGCTCATAATTGTAATGGTTATTTCATATTAGCCGCAGTGTTCACAGTGAAGGGAGTGTTAAATACTTTAAATCCAGTTCAGTAGAAGTTGTATCAGAAATATTAACACATACAAATATTATATAATATTATAATATCCACAGATGAGAACGAATTTCCGAAAGCCTTTTTACGATATCACATAAAATCGAACAATTACCTGACTAAAGTTCAACTTTTATGAAGTAATGCTCCCACAAAATCCTTTTATTTGCCGCGAAGGTTATTCCTCGCACGTATGTTTCCTAATAAGATTGGTTTGCAAACGTTTTCTTTGTTTGGATCTAGTAAAGCTTTAGCCGCCCGATCAAATTATAAATGACCATTCTCATTACAGTTAATAGTAGAGACATGTGAACAATGATCTGTAAATCGGTTGGTGTTGGTAATTGAGTGAGTAGCACCACAATAGAACAACAGGGAGAGTATTCTGAAACGCGTCCGTATTGTGCTGGTACGAGAATAAAATTCGCGAGCGTATCCTCCACCTGTGTCCGATCTCGTCTCGGCTCATTTTATAATGACATTACAGTAATTCCATACAACAGCGTAGGAGTATTATGTTCATAATGTTTCGACGTAGCCGGCTCGTGTTGAACGGTTGTTTTATTGATAATTGGGACCTACAACTCATGTCGGTGCTTTAAAGCTCAATTAAACCTTGAAAATTGAACTATCTTAAGGAAATTCAAATTGTGATTTTATAGTAGGTATCTCGTTTACGATCGTCTATAAAGTTTCTATGCTGGTCGGGTAAGACCCGTACTATGCGAGATGAGAAATGCAAGAAGGCCTAACGCAAGGTACGAGTTATTAAATGACCTGCGACTTTCGAATCGGCCTACATCGCGATCGCGTGTTCTATCTCGCGATTTCTCGTTATCGTTTATCGCATGTGGCTTGACGGTTTTTATGTCAATTATTAGTTTTAATTGGTCGTTAATATTTATAATTCGATGGTCTCATGTGATTAGCGACGTAGGTAGCTGTTAATTGCGTGTTTATGGACTTCTTCACAATTTCGTGAATATTTTCCTTTTATCGTGTTAGAGAAATGTTGGCAAATGTTTTAATGATGTTTTGATTACCTCATGTGCGCACATAATTTTTATAAAGTATTTAAACATTAAACTGTTTTATGTTAGAATAATATATATACGTCTATTATATTCCTATAATAGATCTTCAGTTTTTCCAGCTCATTGTGTGAATATCTGATTTGGGTGAAATGTAAATTGGACATATTTTTGGAACTTCTCCAAAATACTAAAATTTACATAATGAAGCCTAGGGTGACGGAATTTGTCCGTAACATTAAGATTTGCTCGGACCGTGATAAACTTTAGAAAAATATTTTTAAGAAATAATATTTTAAGACCAAAAGAATAATTTAGAACAGACCAGCCCCTGTTTAATATAACTGACAATGCGACTTTTTTGTCTATTTGTTAAAATAGTCGCATTTCCACGACTAACTTAACCGCATTTACTGTCGCCTGTCGGTTTGAATAAATAGGCTCCGGTTCAGGGCTTTAATTTTTCACAATTGTTTTATATTTCAGTTAGGTACTGAATTTTGCAAACCTACTTTTTTTTTGTTTAAAAACATTAACACAGATAATATCCGCGAAAAATGAAATTCTGCATTCTCCGAAGCCTATAAGGCGCGGTTCATTCGAAGATGCTGCTACTGCGACCGTTAGCGGCGTCTGCGCACGTGGGGGTCCCCACACGGCGCGACATGCACGGGACAGTCTCAGATGCAATCGCTATTTCTAGAAACTGCACCTCAAGTGTAACAGCACTTTATGTTGTACGCAAGTTGTCTTGAGACTATCCTGATTCATGGAGCAGCCATGTTACTTTAAGGATATCCGAATATGTGAGTTTTTTGATTAATTCTTTTTATTTAACCACTATCTATCTATAGAATAAACGGCGTGGATTGTTCAAATTGAACCTTATTTTTGTTGCAAACTTATTAAGTAATGCCTGTTAACACTATGTGTTAGTTAAATGAACGGCTAAATATATTACCTATTTATCTTTTGGGATTTCTGAACTGAGCGAACTCCAATAGTGCGTTTTTAATCCGGAATTTATTTAGCTATGGTCTTGTATAAAGGTTAAGGTTTAAAAACTAAACTTAAATTATTGATTCGATACCACGCACCAACTGAAAGTCCCAGTAGAAAGCTTTGAGCTAGATACAGAATTAAACACCGTGGAAATAGAAAATGGTCATAGAATTGGATATCTTCGAAGGGAGAAAGTGTTAATAACAACATTTGGTCCTAGGTAGGTAAGTACTTATCGGATCGAATGAGGTTTCTGAATCTGCTCGTGCGGTTAACTTCATTCCTCCTCTCTATTTCCTATTGAACAATCCTAAAGTATACTTTTAGTACAGAACGTTGTACCGGAGAAATATTCTTCAGTCTTGGTTAAAGGCTATCGAACAAAATAATATCAATCTATCTTTGAGTTATTTTAACTCGAATCTATTATTTTCGTTGAGGAAAATTTGTCTTTTTAATGGTTCGTAGGGAAAATAGACATTAGGTAGGTTTATTTTCATAATTTTATTACTTCAACGTTTTACATTTTCGTACCTACATAAATATAGATTATCTGGTGCTTAATGTGGCTGGTACTAAGTCACCTACGTCCAAATAGAATCGGATAACATAATATATAATGTATGTTGTTATAACTTAGCTGGTAACTTAATCCAGAAGGATCCAAAAATGATGATGAAGAGAATCTTCATCATCATTTTTGGATCTTCCTAGCTATTGCCAACTATGTTCAGGTCGGCTTCCAGCCTAACCGGATGCATTTTACTTTTCTTTCAAGTATAATTTAAGATAACAGCAGAATTTTTTTTTCTGACAACCAAAACCACAACTAGGGACCTACCTTAGACATGAACATGGTCAATAAGATTCATGCTTATATTATGGTAGCTGCTTATGAATTCCAATATAGGTACGGTTATAATATTAATCAAGCTCAGGTCAAAACACTTCAGATTTAAAAAAAAGTTTTTTTTTTTTTGCGAATATCAAAGTTATGACGACGTGAGTTATAAACAATAATCAGGAAATTACGTAATATACAGTAATAACTGTCAGATGATATGGTTTTATTGACAGCGTTCCGTTAGCTCGCAAAATCACGAAACGTGGAAGGCAAAATTATCGACTGTATTAAGGTTATGATTTTATTCTTACCTCAAAAACTTGATGAACTTAGATAAGCTCCCTTTTTAATTATGCACTCATCAAAAACTGCAAGTTCAAAACACCTTTTTTTCACATCAAATTTTGAAAGAAATTCGGTAGGATTGTGAGTGTATTATGTTATTAGCCCGCAGTTTAATTTGAGTGTTGCCATTTATCATAGAATAAGCATGTACAGTCATCTCTCAAGCAAGGGTGAGTCGAGTAATTTGTGCTTAGTGCATTCAGTTTCATATAAATAAAAGTCTGTGTCATATAAGGATAAAAAAACCGGTCAAGTGCGAGTTGGACTCGCGCACCGAGGGTTCCGTACAAACCTGTGGGTATATAACTTTTTTTTATATGACGAAACTAAAAATTTACGGTTTTCGTAATTTTTCCTATATCTGTACTATAAGACGTGACTTCGTACAAAATTTCAAGATTCTAAGTTCACGGGAAGTACCCTGTAGGTTTTGATTCCCGTGCGAGTTTCGAAAATTTGCGGAAATTTGCGGCCTAAGTGGCTGTATCTTTTGATTGCGTTGACTTAGAAGGTTGATTTTTCTACAGCTTCCAGGGACAGTAGAACTAAGTATCATATAGAAATTTCAGTTTGATACCTCCACGCGTTCCTGAGAAAAACGGTCTTGACAGACGGACGGACGGACGGACGGACGGACAACAAAGTGATCTTATAAGGGTTCCGTTTTTTCCTTTTGAGGTACGGAACCCTAAAAAATGATTCTCGTGTAAATTACTCGACCACAACTCACATAATTATGCTCGTTGGCCTCACCCTTGCAGTAGAAAACTTCTCTTCGGATATGTGATTCTGCAACCTTAGAGCATGTTTGTGATGTCCGTTCTTCAACGGAAAATATCATTGCGGATCCTTCAAAAAAACTTTTAACATAGTCCGCTCCAAGGCTTTTCTGTTCCCTTAACTTTTTGTTGAGCTGTAAAGACGTAATTTAAGTTATAATTACATTTCGAAAACAAGTATTTTGGACGAAATACGTTTACCAAACTGTTTACTGTGATCCATTTCAAGGAGATTTTACCCTGAAAATACTTCAGTGATGTCACCCCCCTCTCGTAAGGATTATTCCAGCCGTCTCTTGTCTGCTGACAGCCTTAATCTTTTCCATTTTCTGCACTCAATAGGATCCATTGGTCGTTGAAAACTTTTCCTCTTTTCTTCGTAAGCCAGTTAATTTAAGAATTCTACCCATTGGATTGTGGTTATGTTCAAAGTTATAGGTACTTGTGCCAAGATCGATGTTGACCAAATTCAGAGAATTTTGCCAAGTCCTATTTATGTCTACCAAACTAACGTCTGTTAAGGTAAATGATTCGTTTCTTGAATATTGGATCCAGACATTGCTAGTTAAAACTTATTACTTTAACAAGATAATACCGCAAAGTTAACTTTTGACCTTGTGCACATATGATCACATAAGATAGTATCTACTCGACGCAAGAGCTTTCAGCTTATCAGTTTTGCTGAGAAAGCGATTGTTTTGCACCTTATTAAGATAATTAATAAGATAACACTTACCGTACAAACATCTTTTAAGGTAAACTTCTCTATTATCAGCTTTGTGTGCTCGTTCAATAGGATTCTGAGTTATGATGCCAGTTATTGCGCCGTTTACCCTCATTTGTTGCGCTTGAATTAATTTTGCTCGTAATTAATTTTGTCTTGTTGTTTCTAAGTCCGAAAACATCGTGAGGAAACCAGCATGTCTGAGAGATATTTCTCAACGGCATGTAAAAGCCAAGTCAGAGGCCCATGGGCGGCATAAAAACTCTGACACCAGGTTAGGCACTAATCACAGGATAAAGAAGAAGAAGTCCGATCTGTTGTTTTGTTCTGAATCAGCTATATTTGGAATATGGCTGGCTATTTAGTTTCCGCAATATGGAGTGATTGTTAAATTGTTTAGTTTACGACATCAATGAAAAATGGCGTTAACGAATCCATACATACAAAATTCACGCTATTTTCGCAAGCAGAAACTACAAAACCCCACCTGCTACGTTCTCTACATACTCGTTTTGCTAATGAAACTTTTGTTGATTAATCCAACCATCTAATTAGTCAATTACGTATGGTATAATTCGTTAAACAATTTATCAATTTGTAACACGTCATACAATGTAAAATAATCATCGCGTGTTGACGAGAACGTCCAAATAACATGAATGTAATTACGAGCGCTCTGCTCTAATGAACTTCATTAATTTCGTACGTTTTTGACAAGTGCCGAAATCAATTGCAACTTTTATGATATTTATTGAATATAGGTAGATATACAGTACCGTTTTTTACATGCTAGTCTGTTGTCACAATTTACGTACATTGTACATACCCTATTGCCTCATCCGCGTTCATACATCGTCGTCGAACTAGTGCAATAGTTAGTATAAACAGTATATTTATTTTCCCATTTATCTCCATCTGACTAACAGTCTGTGGAGTACGAGTGTTCAATGAATTCGTCCCTTCCCCGGCACAGGGTCACAGAGGTCCACAAAGGGGCACAGTGGGGCACAAAGCGACCCTGATAATGACATAATTACTGCTCGGCAGGTGGGTATCGCAGGGTACCGCAGGGTGACGCGACTAACTGTCCATCCACCTGTTATGAACTTACTTGTTACTGTTATCCTTTTGTAGGGATGTGCTGGGCGTCTTTTGTTTGACAAATATGTTACTGTTTGAAGATATTCTGCACTATTTTAAATATCAATATCTTGATATTTTCGATGTTCATGTCATTTTATGTGTTCACATTCGGATGATGTTTTGACTGTCACTTTTGAAGTCAATTGTTTTTGGTTTGAATTGGTTTGCGACATGCGGAATTGCTTATCGTATGATAGGTTTGGTTTAACATCACAAAAACAGTAAGTCCTTTTTGAGCTCGTTCTTTTGTTTCTTTATATTAAAGAATAGAGACCTGGCTATTCTTAAAAAAACATTCAAATTTAATTGTAGTCGCAATCTCATCAGCGACCATCAATTTTAAAAACTTGATAAGAATCTTTATAAGAGATATTTTTGACAGACGAGACTGAGTTTAGAGTGCGAACGTTCTTCAAATTACGGAAATTGTCGCTCATTGGACGATAATATATTTCCAGATTGTCCTTGAAAGCTCTGGGCCGACAATCTTTCACTCCAACTCCTCCACAAACACCCCTTTGCCCTGTTGGAGACAACTAAATGTAAATAGCAGATAGAAAACACATTGCGGACTCAGGAAAACGATAAAACAGTGGAACCGAGTCCATAAATTGAGTTTCGCGATAAACTATCTTACGATATATCCCCGACATGATACGCTGACTCACATAGTACGAATTCCACGGGCATACAGAGCTGGTATTACATTATCTGTGATACGGAGTGTGCCACAGATCTACCGCCCACTGGTACAACACTAGTAATCGCTGAATATCGATAGTACTCACACAAGGCTCGAAGTTGCGATTTTGCGAAAGTGGGCTTACTGCGATTTCGACGCATTGTTTCGCTAGTACTTTTTCTAGCTAAAGACATAAGTCACCATAATTTATTTTCCTGATTGCGTGTGTATTATAATAACTCAGCAACTCAAACCATTTGCATATCCAATGCATAGGCAAAAATAAAATAAAATTTATATGATTTAATTAAATGGATAACAGGTCATCGAGCTAATTTCTCTTGTTAATCGACATCATTCACACTCGTATCTATAAACAAGTCAAAGTGTTTACTTGAGTAAATGTCTTTTTTAAGATACGATTTTTATTATATAGTTTAGTAATTGCTTAAAGATACAACTGTAAAAAGATAGAATACTTAGCTTTGCTTTCTTTGACGGTTCTTAATTCGTTTAAATTCTTGTCTATTGCATAAAAAAATTGCAAGTAATTACTTAAGCACGAGCAATTACTTCAACTTAACTATAGATACGGGTGTCAATGTCATAACAATATCAATTTGTGGTTTTACTTAGGGGACTTTCAACCTTCCAATACAGAGAACAAATCTAAACAACGTTTGGGACGTTGCAATTTGACTTGTCACCACAAAATCGCACGACCAAGTCGCAAGCTCACCTCAACCTTACAACACTACTTCATTATTCCAAACGCGCGTCGTACGATTATTTCGCATAATAATTCACGGATTATTTTGGGTGTTAATACTACTAACCTGGCATTAGGGTATGCGATGCACGTCCGACCTCTACTTCCTTCCAGACTTCGAGGATTAAGCCTTAATATGGAGATGTATGAGGTGTTGTACTGTCAAGTTTTGGAGTACGAATTTGAATATGAATCAGCCGTTCCAGGGGTTACGGTTTTGGAGTAAGAATAAGTAACATTAAGCCAACCCGACTCGTTTGAACTTGGAGTTATGAGGTAACTTATGGATTATGTTGGATTTGTGTGTATCAAGAGTTACATCTCTTCTTTTAACTAATTATTTATTATAGAAACACGCACTTCTGATTTTTCGATTTCATGTGCGTATTGTATAATTATCACTTGCTTCGATGAAGGAAAACATCGTGAGGAAATCAAAATAGCATGCCTGAGAGATATTTCTCGACGGCTTGTAAAGCCAAGTCAGAGGCCCATGGGTGGCATAAAAACTCTGTCACAAGTTAGGCACTAACCATACGAAAAAGAAGAAGAATAGAAATAATATGTGGATTCTGTTTTCTCTTGGTGATATTTGTGTTAAAAGCGTTGGACTCGCATTGGGCCAATAACCGAGTCAGGTTGATATTATTATAGATTTTCACTAAATACGTGTCATCGTTCATTTTAACGGTGATGATAAACCGTCACTTGTCACTTTGTAACAGACATCATGACAGTACAAAATGGTAGTGTCTGTAAGTGGTCTAATTGAAACAAACGATTTGACTAACCGTATCTGGATGATGGAACGATAACGATGAAAAATGTTATGGATTGAAAAGCATAAATATATCAATCCTATTGAAAGTCATTGTAGAAATACGATACGCTTTGAAAGCGACTGCTAATAATTAAGGTCCTCTTGATTTTAAACTTTTACATTAAAAACCTTAAAAACAAATCATGGACTACCACAGTCCACCCAACAATAAAATTAACGACTAACATCAAACTGTTATCACCAAATTACCTGTAATCCATCGAATTGTTTAATGCCTATCAAAGATCCTTGGTTCTCGTAATTTATCGGTTAGGGCCGGTCCCAAGGGAGGTATACCGAATTACCGACTAGTAAATATATATTTACGAATCGTTACCACGTTAGTTTGTGGTTTGTATACAAGATTAAAGTAGGATGAGCTCGTGGCTAAATAATGACAACCGCACAAGTCGATCTTCTAGGTAAATTAACGCTTGCCTAGGTCGGCCTGTGGATGGGTGACCGCCCCCGATGGGAAACCCTTCTGTGCTTCGTTCAGCACGTTAACCTGTTGGTCGTGGTTGTCAATTGCAAATGCTTTAGCAGACGTTACGCTTAGGTGCACAAAAGCCCGAAGGTGTCAACAACCAGTCTTACCAAGGGGTATCACGTTACCCCAGAAACTGTGTCTTGGAGATCAGATGGCGGTCAGAGCAGTTGCTCCATGCAAAATACTGTAATTCAGCTACATCCCATTTGACTGGAAGCTGATCCCAAGCCAGTTGGAAAAAGGCTAGGAAGATGCAAAGTTCATGAACAGCCTAAAATGTTTGATGACTAAGCGACTGTATGTCGTTATGTTTGTCAAGTGCCAGACGAATTCACAACTCGCGACAGTACAAAGTCCAAATATTAATATCGTAGTGTCTGTGTTTCCTTTTGTTACAGACAGGTATTGTAGATGAATTCAAGTTTCAAAAGTTTTCAAGTTTTAAATTCAAGTCTAGTATTTTCTTTCTTTATCGTGTGATTAGTGACTAACCTGGTGTCAGAATTTTTATGCCGCCCATGGGCCTCTGACTTGGCTTAACACGCCGCGTCGAGAAATATCTCTCGGGCATGCTGGTTTCCTCACGATGTTTTCCTTCACCGAAGCTACTGATAATATTATACAATAGCTTCGGTGAAGGAAATGAGGTCTAGTTAGACAGAGAAATGTCTTTTTGCTGTTCTTTTTTTCTTGTTTACCTTTCCTGTTTTCGTGAAAAACGCTAGCAGTTAGCAGTAAAAATGTGTCAGGTTGATAAAATATTCAGACACGAAGTAATAGCTTAAGGAAAACGCGAACGAAAGTTCGTAGTCATGTATTTAAACCGCTTACAACTGTGCCTACAATCTACATCATTATATACCTGTACCAGAGTTCAACTTCGATGATTGTACTTAGGTATAATTATGTTCATACACATGAGCCCGTAGTATTGGCACTTTGTTTGCTACCACGTAGTCAATTTAGAACTTTATTGCTCGGAATTTAAAAGTCTATTTGCGTTGGTTTGTGGATGGATTGATCGGGCTTTCAAGTGATATTAAAACTAGTTGCATCGTTGGTTTTGTATGCTCGTATTTTGTAGCTATAAACTAGGCCTTAAGCTGGGTTTATACGTTGTGTGTGTTTGGATTGATAGTCCGTTAGTTAAAAAACTAAATGTGCTTGCGTAATTCAGGTTTCAATTTATAGATTTAACGACGAATCTCATCGAAGAAGAATTTTAATAACTTACGGATCTCTAGATCCTTAAAGAGTTCTTTGAATTAAGCTACATGTCAGTTTTCAAACTGTGTATCTTCTGTAACGATCGACATCGGAAAAACTTTGTACCTAGAGTTATCGTTTTTTGTAGTACTAAAATAACAAGAGATGGCTAGACTAAAAATTTTAAAGGTCAGTGAGGTGTGCCTCACCTTTTAACTTTTTAAAGTCTTTTATTTGTAGAATGCTAGGCTTTTAGCTACTTTAGATTAGCGTGTGTATTTCATATTTTATTTTACAATACATATGTGTCTTATTTGTGTAGAATAATCAATTTTTCTTTATCAAACTCTGAGAATAACTTAGATATCATCTCTTCATTTAATTTCCTCATCGACAGTGTAACTGCCGCTGTCATTGGAGTATTTGATTAGACGAGAATTGTTGATTGCGACTCGCGAGGGTCGGCAGTCGGCTCGGGGTCGATACTGATAAGGTCACGTCAAGGGGTAGGAGTTGACAGAGTACGTACGTAACTTACTTGGTGTAGGTTTACGTTTACGTTGACTGTACTGCAGCAATAATTCATTATTATATATGAATTAATCTGTTTTTTTTTTAAACCCAATCCAGATTATTGGGATCATTCTCACTAGTTCCACCAGCAATTACTTCCATGAACTAGGGAACTAATGAGATTTTTTTTCCTCAGTAGTTTCATGCATTTTGATAATGGAACAAATGAAACAAAACTCTCACTAGTTCCACCGTAGTTGTTCCATGGAACTAGTGGTGGCAAATTACGATAACATATGTATGTATCGTAATTTTTTCAGAAAATGAGCCTGATTAAATTATTAAGTGCTTGAAATCGTGTCGTTGGCCTAATCTGTTTGTAAAAATTATACCGAAAAAAAAAAACAAAAAGGAAAAAAAAAATAAAAAAAAAAGATGTTTTTTAACATTAAATTACAAAAGTTGTGGTAAATGACACGTTAACACAACGAAAATCTACCTTAATGTAAAATGCAACGCTAAAACGATTACCCCGTATTCAGTACACATCATTCTGAGCCGTGCCCCTCACATAGAAATTTGTTTAAAAAAATCCAGCTGTTTCCTACACTAACTGCAATACTTACACAGTCAAAATGTATGGAACCGCTGTTTTTTTTTAATTACCTATGAAAAATTTACTGAATAGGTACGTTTTAACTTTTTTAGCGTCGGTGCCTTTCACCCTGTGTGTGTAGTTAGTGCTCTCATTATTATATTTCTTGATTAATTTTTCTTCTCATTGTTTTACATTTTTAAATATTAAAAAGAAAAAAATTGTAGCCCACCGGTAACGAGAACAGGGTCCGAGCTACAGGTGGTCAGGGCTCTTAAGAGTGGAACCTCCTAACAATACGAGCCGTGTCCAGAAGTACTGCTTTCTGAATCAAGCCCTTGATCCAGCCGCCAAGCGAGAGCCTCCACAGGTGTTGCTCTTTGGCCGACAAGACTATAGCTATTATTATTTATTATTATAACTAGCCCATACTGTCCCACTGCTGGGCAAAGGCCTCCCTCCATTCCTTCCAACGGTCACGATTCTGGGCCACTTCTTTCCAATTCTCAAGGAAGACATCCAGTTCGTCCCGCCATCTCCTTCGTGGTCTGCCGCGACCGCGTGTCACTGTTTCAGGGCACCAATCCCTCAGCTTTACGGGCCCACACCTTGTTCGCCATGCGACAGACATGTCCTGCTCTCATTAAAAATAAATCCATATAAATAAAAAATCTCTAGAGCTACCACCTACTACTAATCAATTAATCTTTCCCGAAAGGCTCAATGTATATTGATTAAAACTCCTCCATGCCGTCGTGTTCCAGAAATGTCATTCCGTGACATTTCACTGACGCAGGCTTCGTAAGCAATAAAGTAAAATACGGTAAATGAAGTAGTTGTTTTCGGAAACAAACCATTTGCTGATGAAAAATAAACATTTACCATCGTTCTGTTGATGGACCCGGGAGTCAGCTTATTTTACTCCGATAAGTCGATGAGTGGCTTTGTTTTGCCCACAAGTAATCCCCGGTTGTCGTCAAAACAAAAGATTTGATGAACTCGGACGTATTACTTAGGTTGTCGTAAGATTTAATTAGAAGGTAATAGGTTTGTCACTAAAAATCACATTTTTGTTGCTTCGAGATTTATCTACATTTTACTACGGACTTATAAGTTAACACAAACGC
The DNA here is from genome assembly GCA_964057025.1 of Standfussiana lucernea. Lineage (NCBI taxonomy): Eukaryota > Metazoa > Arthropoda > Insecta > Lepidoptera > Noctuidae > Standfussiana > Standfussiana lucernea. Next base: position 15,858,139 of record OZ059785.1, read on the forward strand.
ATACTCATAAATGTGGCCCTACCATGACGCCTTAATGCAGGAGTCTTTTAGTTATATTTTGACATAACCTTCGTAATTTGTAAAAAGGTTCTATGCACATGAAATCCGTAGAAAGTATTCGCTTAGAAACAATAGTGACGGTTCAAAAGGCCCATTCGTTAATGAGTATGGCGCATCCGCTGATTTCCCTAAAGTCACTCGGTGGCTGTATATGGACCACGACATATGAGCTGTAGCTTTAGCTCCCGGCATCCACAAGCGTGAACGTCGGGAAGTATCCCTCGGGAACGTACAACTGGGATAAAATTACCCTATGACTTAATCCAGGTCTCAGTCTACCTGTATGCCTTAAATCGGGATCGGTTCAGTTATGGAGTGAAAAGGTAAGAGACGGGCAGATACAGATTTACTTTCGTATTCATATGTAATGTAACTAGCTTATGGGCATGACTTATGGCTTCGCCTGCATGTAGTACGGTAATTGGCCCACGGGATCGTACTACCGGGATGAAAGTATCCTATGCTTCAATCTAGGTTATACACTTTCTGTGTGCCAAATTACATCCAAATCCGTTAAGTAGTTTTTGCGTGATAGAGTAACAAACATCCATCCATCCATACTCACTAACTTGTGCATTTACGAGTATAAATAGAAGTAAGATAAGATCATATCAGTATGAGTGATACAAATTGCGAAGCATTTATGAGCCGTCTAGCTAGAACTTACATACATATGTGATGTGTGAGGGGTAATCTAAATTAATGTCTGACATTCAGACGTAGGTACAGGACTAGACGTGTAAACTATAAGGGGATATGATGGGGTCATTAAGTTTCAATTCCATAATAGCTGTTAGTTAAATTGATTTTAAATTAATTGTAAAATTTTAACTACCAATATATTGGAAAAAATATAAAATTACATCTGAGAACTTTAAAAGAAATCAAAATGTTATTTTGCGATTGACAACTTTTTTATTTATAGTCAGTACCGAATGTATCCTAATATTTTAGGTATTTAATTCTCCTAAATTATAGCAGTAACATGGAACTAATTAGTACTAACTCCATAGATACTGGCAATTTAAAAAATATAAAGGAGTAAACACTGTTAATTCAATAAAAAAACCTGCACCACCTCAATAGTTCTATTTGCTTTTAAATCCTCAGCTTTACAGTTCGTCAACACGACCTTATTTTTTACCAACATAAAAAAATAATATCACGCTGTCAGTAAGTCCAGTTAAATAATAAAAACCGCGATGTCGGCGCATGATTGGATGAATATAATTATTTATTGATGTCGTAAAGTGATCAATACAAAGTTAAACGTACATAATGATCGGTCGACTAATTCTTTAGAATGATTGGCTGGAGTTTTGTTTCCTCGTGAACAACTGGTTTTTGTAATGTGAAGCAGTTTCGGCCAGTGTTGTTATTTTTGGTCGATTGAGGTGAAGTTGGATTATGAATTTATGGTTCTAAAAAAGTGTGGTGGTGAGTCATAGACGAATTTAAATCGAGAATCCTTTTGAGGTTGTTGACTTTCATTCAGCCATTTTATTTCGATGTTATCCTTTGTTCAAATTTTTCCAAGCATTTCAATAGTCGAACCATTTACAAAGAACACTTACAGCTCTTCCACAGTAAACTTACCAGTGACATAGATCTTATGGCAACGTGAATAAAGGTCACTCAGGTACCGCAAAATCAGAGGTATAATAAATAGAGGTAATAATTAATAGACACTAGCGAAAAAATAAAAACAGTGGGTAATATCGCAAACAAACCACACGGAAGCGTCACTTTGTGATGAATATTTGGCACGAGATCCAACTGTCCGTGAGTGTGAGTGTCTGTGAGTGTCCAACTTTCCGTGTCCACTGTCCAGTAGTGTCCATGTCCGCTTCACGCGTCTGTTCACGCGATGTGTGTTTATTCCGCGAGCGACAGACGGACGTCCCATTTCGCATCCGACACGACAGACGCGCCATCTGTTGCCGTTTTGATGGCTCCATCACATTTTCGTTTTACTTACTTTTGACACTCGCTGTTGCCTCGGTTCCGACCGCGTGAATTTTATTTTGGTTTTCCTGGATCGAAAGTAATGAAAATTTACGCTGTGAGTAAAGTCTTTGGGCGTGGTTATTTCGTTCCTTTAAAAGCTTATTTATGCTCGATTACTATATTGAGTCTTTCTATTTCAATCTAGACCTCTCGTATTCCGGTTTAAAATTCAATTTTTTTATTTCCAGCGGAGGCTCATAGAGGTTTAATGACATAGTGCTTAAACACTAACACCCGTATCTATAGTCAAGTTAAAGTAATTACTTGAGCTTAAGTAATTGCTTGTGCAATTTTTTTAATGTAATATACAAGAATGTAAACGAAGTAAGAACCGTCAATGAAAACAAAGCTAAGAATTCTAACTTTTTACAGTTCTAACTTCAACCAATTACTAAACTACATAATAAAAATCGTATCTTATAAATGACATTTACTCAAGTAAACACTATGTCTTGATTATAGATACAGGTGTTAGTGTTAGTACACAACACGATACGGTGGCATATGTAACTGACAGCAGTGAACCACATATGGACAGTCCACTCTGCCAGCAATCATTTGTAGAACCCTGTTAGGGCTGGCCATGACTCGAGCCACCATCGATGCTGCACGCTTGCGCATTATTGTAAAAAAATCTACACGTGCCGCCGCAAACATCCCTGATGCACTGCAACGCCATGGCAATCCCATCAGTTTCCTGAACGCATTATTGAACTGGACACGAACGGCTCCTTACGACGCTCGCGAATAATTTTCCCACAAGCTGCACGTGTAGAAGGTGGTACAGAATGCTCTAAAGAGCGTCACCTTTACGTCTACAGTACAACGTGCAAACCTGCAGGCTATCATGTTCGCGCGTACGGACAGAGTCCTCCGTTCCCTTTCAATGTCAGCATTGTCCTTGTGACCAAGGTATTTAAATTGTTCGACTCGCTCAAAAGAGACACCGCTTAGCCGTACGGGAGGCACATCAAGATGGTACTTGGTCACCGCCGCAGGGTTCAACCAACTCTCCCTAACGCTGTTCGTTAAAAAAACCCGCGCCAAAGTAGTACCAGAAAAGTCAGTTCCCCGCTTTCCAGATCGAGTCCGTTCCACCCAGTTACCCTAAGCGTAGGTAGCCTACCCAGTTATTCAGGTTAAACCTTTAATTAGGTTTTCCTCATAAATTTAAGCTCTCTTACTTAAGGAATTAAGAAACCAAAACGCTTACCTACCATTTTCATTATTTAACCGAACAGTTACTGTATCGTACAGTTCCTGTATCTTCCTCCCCAGAACTCATCATCATGTACATATTCGAAAATTACATAGTCAATACAATAATAGATATTCTACCATGTGGCATCGGATTTCTACCTAATATCCCTCTAACCGCAACGCTCTGGTATGGCTTTTAAATAATTAATCTGGCTTCATTAATTGAATTGGTATTATTAGACTAATTGATTTAGTCATGAAACTAATTAGCAGAAGCGTATTTGAATTAGTAAAATATTCGCTTAGTTATTTGCTCTTTTTAATTTGGATTGATTAGACAGTAACTGTTACTAAATTTTAGACAAAAAGACAGACAATCCGTTTCTTTTGTTGTAGACAACTGTCTTACTTTACGAGTCGCGTAGGCAGACTTTATTTTGTGCAATTTATTTCAATAGGTACTCTAAATACGGTGAAGGAAAACATATTGTGTAAACTACCGTGTCTTACTACTAACTGTGCGTTCAGACTGGCGAAGCATTCACATAAAACATTGTAATCTCTATTTCTCTCTTCTCTGCTCTTATTTTATTTATTTATTCTTCTTCTTTTCGTGTCGATGAAACTCAAATGGTGTTAGACCAGTATGTAGCCACCTGCACAGATCTAACATTTGCTTCGATTAAATCCTCAAAGTTGCAAGTGGTTGTGCAGGATGGGCAGGACAGTAGGTGGGGCATATCCTGCAAAGGGGCTCCACACTGGCATTCTGTTTCTGATGGATCGAGGACACCCAATTTGGTCAGGTTATATCTACAGCGCCCAACCTGGGTCCGCATTAGGAGAAAAGATTTACTTATGTAAGTAGATTTATTTATGTAGTTTCACACAAAACACTTAATACAGAAAATTATATTAAGATAGAAGAGCACATTAGAAATTAATTCCAGCAGGATTGGATTGCTGCGATTGGAGTGTTGAATGAGACACGTAGACACAGCGTGTAAGCAGATCGTCAACATAATCATCATTATGTCATCGGACAATATGTTTTATCCGAACATTTTGCCGGTGCGAACGCACAGTTAGACGCGGTAATTCGACACGAGACAACCAATCCAACACGGACTGGGCCCACGTGGTGAACTGGTGACAAATGGATTACTTCTACTCACTATTCTGCCAATTTTGTTGTTGTAAATGGCCCTATCTATATTAAATTACCTCTCATTGGTAATCGAAAGGATACTCTGCAAGAACTTTCAGTGGTTAACATTAATTATGCCAATTCACGAGAGAGAGAACGAAACGTTATCACGAATCCTACTTTATCGAACAGACAGAATTGCTAACTACTTTTATTTGTGGACGAATAGCGACATCCAGCATAACCTGACACGCGGTGAAAAGTGGAACCAAATTCAAATGTACTACTTTTGACAAGCAGCGCGCGCATAAAATACCAAAATATACTGGTCTATTCTATTTTCCTCATTATCGATGCAAATTACATTTAAAATTACTATAACGTTTAAAATATCATTTCCAACTATTCGTTTTAGGTATTTATTAGTTCAGAAGCTATTTATTCGATTATATGTTGGCCCTATATGGTGACTAACATAAACTAGTTTTGATCCTTTTAATGTAAGCGAAGTATAATGAAAATGACGATTTATGACAATAATAATGTGTTTGTGTCAAAATTAGAAATAGAAACCATTAACTTTTGCAAATCATAATTATTTTGTAGGAAACCACAAGCCACTTTTATATGTTTAAAAGGTTTTTACAACCTTTGCATTATTAACAAAGCATTTGATAGCGACTTTATATTAAAATGTTTCTCTATTAACGTAACATAACATTTCCCACAGATGTAACCTTAGGTAGGTACCTCATTGGAGGTGTACCTGTATACTTCTATTTTAAATATTCTTACCTTCTTGTCTATTTGTCATACTATGAATTTTCTCTACAATATTGTATTTGAATTTCGACCCTTAAACTTTTCTATCTGGATCATTGGTCAATTGTATTAGATAAAGAGAGATGTTCTTCCCTTGACCTTTAGTTTCCACGGCTCCGACCTTTGGATTCGGGTTCCGTAAGTTTTCACTCGTCCTTTATTGCGAATCCCCTTTTGACATACGACGTTGAGATATAGGAATTATGATTACTTCCCTGCGTGTTTCACGCGAAGGGGAACCGATGGGAGGTATAAAATTGTAAGTAGGTATGTAGAGGTATGGTTTATCGGTAGGCCTTTGTTCTCTGGTAAACAAAGGTATAATAGCGGTGTTTGCATAACCGCAATAATGGTAGAAGGGATGGCATCATGCTATCTTGGAGTAATTAAAATACTATGAAAGAAAATACAGCCCTTATCGCAAAGTATACAGTTAGGTGAGTTACGGCTTTGATCCCATCCCTCATTTGTCCGGCAAGATGTTTTTGAGGCAAAGGACATCATTAAAAAACATTAATCCGTCGACCATAAGAGAAGATTCGTTAACAGCACAAAGGGTCGTAAATCATCATTGCCTAATTTTTTACCGTAAACCGCCTATCAGAACTTGTTATTATTTAGAAGATACGGCTTAATCTTCCACGCAATTAAACTTAATCAACGTCTACCAAACTTAGGTTTAGGATGAGCTACAATAACTCACTCAAGTTCCAGCTGTAGTAGAACTCTTTTTGTCCGAGCTCGTCCATGGAAGCACCACCGCTATACCAGAGCAAGAGAAAAAACTGAAATGTTACATTACAGGTTTTTCTCTGGGACTGCAACGCTTCTGGTAATATACACATGTCTAAAGTCCAAAGATGGCACCACATCTTCTTCGGTGACAAAATCAGGTGGAGCATCGAGTCGTTTGCCATCCAAAAACATAAAAAAACTTGTCTTAAATGTTTAGTAGGTATTAACTCGTCACATATTTATGTAGGTCATGGTTTCATTTGTATACTACCTCGTCACTGCGCCTCTGAGCCAACTCAATCGACAATTTACGGGCCTGTCGAGTGTCGACGTCTGTATTCCCTCAAGAGTTCAGACTCAATTGTTGCTTCGACAACACAGTCTTGTACTAGGTATGTAGGTATTCAAATTTACATACAAGCTATAGAGTAATCTAAACATATCTGCGTATTACATAGCTTTACGTTTGTTTTCCTTGTAGGGTTAGGCACAGGTGTGCTTATAGTACACCCACATTTTGTCAATTATGTTGTAAGTCCCAGTGTAATATGCGAGCCTATTGCCATATTCCGGAAATGCATACTCCGGGCAGCCATTAATAAATTTCTGATAGGAAAACCCAATAAAACTACCCGACCCATGATATGAAACCTAAACCTCATTCTCGACGGTAGCGTTTGTAACCAATAGACCAGTTCCCAACCTTTTATGGACTACCGCTCCGTTTACAAAATAGATAACATAAACATTTTAGACGGCTATATAAAATGGTTTTTCATGAATATAGTGTTATTTCATAACACCCCGCATTTGCGTTTGGACCTGCTACCGCCCCCATGAAAAGCTCCAGCGCCCACTAGGGGGCGGTACCGCCCCGTTAGGAACCTATGCACGAAACCAACCAGGCAGTCGATCACTGTGTTTCTTCCCACATTTCGTTCAAAATTTCCGCAACCCAAACAAAGCTAAAGTGAAAAGTTTGTTAAACAAACTCACGCTAATAAATTAACGAGTTGACCTTTCTCTGTGAAATAATCTATGTGGGCGCGAAACCCACTTTAATGTCTCAGGAACTCGCAGAATCATCGGTGCACAGATTAAATCTGCACGTTAGCGAGATGACTTGCAAAAAACTGTTGAATCATAATGAAAAAAACGTGTTAAAATCCCGTACATGCTTTCAACACATTGTTGAAGTATTCTTTATTAATTTCTCACGAACTTTCACGGAATGAATTGTCATAAACGAACAGTACTCTTGTGAGAACAGTATCAACTGACAGTTTCGAAGTAATTATTGTGTGTGATATGACGTCAATTATAGTCGGTTCGCCATTTACTGCTCTATGCTCAGTCGGCTGATTGATTGGACCGACGCCAACGGTAGTTCGGCTGGCAGTTGATGACGGCTTCAGAATCAATACTATTCGACATGAACCTAGCGGTGAGTGTAACTGTGGCGTTACCTATATTTAATTGGCCACTATATTGTAGTTTATACTGTGTTTCACAATTTACTTGCTAAACATATGAACAAATACAAACGTTATTGGAAATGGAAAAACATTTTTAAACTCATATAAGTTCCGTTTGTGCTACAGTTTGAAACATTTTATGTTTTTTTAATAGTTTTAGTTATTCTGAAATTAATTAACAAGCATTAATTAGCATGAAGTTGATATTCTTTTGAATGGAAATAAGAATGTGTAGGCTCACATGACCTAAACAAGTGGCAATCGCTTTTAAAACGTTTCTTAATACCGCAATGACTTTCAACAGCATTGACATTAAACTTTTCGGTAGCTTCAATCAATCTATACAAATAAATAAAATTTAAGTGTCTGTTTGTGATGTCAAAATAACAGCTGTTTACTGAATGCATAATTAGGAAAGACTATACGGTACCTACATAAAACTTCATTTTTATTTTTTGTCTTTCTGCCTCTCTGTTTGTTCTGGCTAATCTTCGAAACGGCAGAGCCGATTTTGACGGGTCTTTTACTGGCAGATAGCCGATGTTATAAGGCTACTTTAAATTAAAAGGATTAGGGTTCCGTGCAAAAAAGATTCAGATAGGGAAGTTATATTTTTATAATAATCTCACGCAGACGAAGTTCGTGGGCAACAGCAGCAACAGCTTGCCAATATATTTTTGATTTTCCCGTCATCGTTATTGCATAATGTCATTTTGTAAGACCCTATTGTCACCGTTGTCAATCTGTGTGTATCTTATGTATCACTGTTTCAATGGATGTTACTTGTTTACTCAATAAACCCCTTACTTCTCCGAAGCGCACGTCCAAGTCGTGCCCGCGAATATTCATAACAGCTGTCACGGGAAAACTTGCAACCTTTCACCACGGTTCATATTTGAAGGTCAGTCAGAAGTTCAAATCAAAGTTCAGAAACTTTACACGGAGCTCTTCAGCCACATCTGGGTGACTGAGAAGGAAACTGCAACAAGCTAGCTCTAGTTTAAATCTTAAAATAGATTTTGCCCTCAATTTTGTTAGCATGAGTTTTGTAAAAACAGGTAATGAATTCCTTTACAAACTTCAACACGCTGTTACGCCCTCCTCGTAGGTTTGTATCCCTTGGAACTGTGTGACACATTTATACTAGCATTTTTTCTAACTAAATATTCAACATTGAATTTATTACGCTGTTGTCGAAGCGAACAGCTGAACGAATTTTATTTCAGAATCCGGGTGTGGGGTATAAAATCTAGAACCTGCCTTGATTCTGCTTGTAGCATAGATATGTAGCAATAGTCTTCACTGGTTTAAGCTCTATTTTGTCTGCGACTCAAACGATCCATAGTTACAATGACTACTGCTTCCTTCATCTCATAAAGCCACGTTAAACCTCACATTCGAATTCCGATCAAAAACTCAAATGAAATAAATAAAACCGACTTCAATATCAGTGCTCGAACGATCTCTATTAAACGAACAATTTTCCTTCAAATGACGTCGATATTGGCACAATAACCATTCAGTCGCTCAAGCTCATATAAAATGAAGCTAAATAAATACGTACGAGTACGACTATTACAGAAACCTCCCCTGGCAGTGAATGAATGAATGGATTCAGTGTGTCCCCTGCTTGTGAGTGAATGAGTGAATGTTTTGTTTCCCCTGGCAGAAGCAACGCGGTAACCACTGGACGAACTACCTTGGTTAGCGTTTACGTTTTGTTTAGCTAACGTTCGATGTTTTTCTCCAGTTCAACGTGATACATTTCCTCTGCATCCTGTTTTATAATGATGTACTTAGTTTTTGCTCTTTTTGCAAGTCTTTGAGGAGGTTCTCTATGTCGCATTCGATATTTGAGTTTAGATTTCCACTGCACATTTTTCTTTAGCTTCAGTAAAGCTACAGAATGATTCACTCAAAATATTTTTTTGGAAATCTGAACGAATTTGTAATAGCTGTGATATTTTTTTTATCTAGAATGCTAGAACTTATAACACCCTTCGTTTTCCGTCGGGGGTTAAAAAGTCAAAATGCACGGTAAAGAAAGAAAGTTTCTTTTATGTGGGAGGTACTCAAGAGGTTCTCACAGCATTTACCTTAAAACTCGGTGAACGTCAGTTTCATACGTTTTTTGTTGAATCTCTTTGACCTCAATATTTATGTTAGAAAGTTTCCTGTAAAAACGTTTGCTTTTTTATTCTCAGCTTTCGTAAAGTTATCAATTCTAAGTTGCGATCTAAAGCTGAATCTCTCTGTGGTTGTTGGCTATGAAATGTTCTCTTTCATGTTTTATAGGTAAATAGGAATAATATTAAAAACTGTTTGCACAAAATAACATTCTGTTATAAAAACAAGTAATGAAAACAAGCAACTAGCGTAGAGTTTTGGAAAATACAACACGTAAAAATACAAATGAAAGAAAAGCGAATGTTTTTGTAATCGTCCCTAATTACTCGAATCACCCCTAATGTGTGACGTCACATGACACAAATCTACTTGTGGCGAACTAAAATGTAACCATTAGTAAATCAATAACCAGGATATTGTATGAATGTTTATGTTATGTTTTCACGATAGGAAAGTTACAGCGCTTTAGTTTTCCTTAGCGACACTAGCCATGAGCTTATCGTTGATTTGTTATGTTTCTGAAATAATTATTATAATATTGAGGAATTTCCATGGCGACGCGCGGCGCGCGGCGTGGCGCAAAGTATCTACTTTCCAATGTAACATTTGGTGCCTGTATTGTGTTAAATGATAAATGTGTGTTAATTTTCCCTACAAGACTAGAACTCTCATAAATAAACCACAAAAATCATACCGTAAAGAAACGTACCATTTCGAAATATTTGCATCATTTTTCACTCCACTCCTTAGTAATGAAACTCAGAATCCGTCTGTGTCTTGAAAATGTCTTTAAAATTGTCTTCCCCCGGAAATTTCGCAGCTGTTCAAAGGGGAAAAATCCTGTGAAATCGTAACGGATGGGGACAACAGGGGATGCTGGCAGAGAGCCCTCGCTTCAGTCGCTTTTCAGAAACAGTCGACTCATTGCGAGATAATAATGTCTACGGGGGAAAAGCCGAGGAAGCGAACCGCAGAGTTCTTTAATTTTTATTTCTGTTTGTACTGTCATTACTTGAAATAAGAGTGCTCTATTAAACTAGTTGTGTTACGGAAATAGAGAACATTTATAATGGAGTTTTTGTCAGTGAGGAATCGTTGTTCCTTCAAGTTTTCAACTGTAATGTGATGTTTAAACGCCTTCTCCTTCATATTCAGAAACCGAGTACCTAGAGGAGTTTCCATTGAAAGCGAGCTTACGTACGATCATTTCCAGAGAAAAATGTTAACCCGGGGCTATCCTTAACTTTTTGTAAACTGAAAAACCCAATTATACTTCGGCCCAACATCTCTTCACCAAAGGCCGGAAACCACGCTTGCAATGAAGCGAAGTATTAAAACTTCTGACTTCTGTATTGCTCGTTCAAAAGTAATAATTATTCTGGGCGAATGCTCGTGGATTTGACGTTTGCAAAGTGATGAATATTATACGAGCGATTCATAAATTAAGCTCGTCGGCGATTTGCATATTTTCTTCGTCACAAAGCGAGTCGAAAGCCGAACTCATTCATTTATGTAACAATACTGACCCTTTATTATAAAATAATATTTTGGCATCACGGTTGAAGTTGAAGACTTGAAACCCTTCTGTAGTCTTCAAACAAATTCATAATCAACATCATTTTCCCATTAAATTCCACCTACTGCTGAACATGAGCCTCCTAACAACATGAACATGATTATCTATCATAATTAACACCAAAGCTCCCAAGGCCAAGGTGGTGTTTATAAAGGTCATTTCTTTATAAACACCACTTTGGCCACAAGTTTTGGTGTTAATTATCCTATACTATTAGGTAATCATAGGAGATAGGAGACATTGACTGCTCGTGTTCTCAACGCCTTTTCGCTATACTCACGGAAAATTTTATGCCATACATGATATTTTTCCGTAGGTAATTATCGGAGAAAATTACAATATTGAGAGTCGGAACCGTCATGAGTTTATCTCAACTACAATACCGCTTGTTTACCATACCGCTTTATGCTGCATTCCCCACAGACCACTAATGGACAATTATGGAGGATAACGCTATAATCGCTCTGTGGGAGACGCGGCTCAAACGGATTAGTGATAACGAACATAATTTACTTTGCGTCGGTGCAGTTTCAACACCACCCTGTAATACGATTCTATACCAACCGGATGAGGCATTAAAAGCGAATTACCTATAGCAGAAATCCTTTATGACAAGCCAATAATAAAAAGCTAGACTCAATAAGGATACCAGTTACATGAAACAACTAGCATCCTCATTAACAGAACCAGTTTAATGAACCCATCTGACGTATGATAGTCCAAAGGCTGGAATAGTTGTATTTCCACCTTATCCTGGCGTTATTAAAGTCATAACCATTACGGCGAAGCCGACGGAAATATGAATAAAGCTGAGGCTTTTACAAATAAATTGCCTGCACTGATTGTGGGGAAAATGGCGAGACAAATTGGATGTCTTATTTAAAACGGGAAGTGCTTGATGCTTTGACATTAGGGGCTCAGACGCTAACGATTTTTGCTTAAACGACGGGTAAATGTTCAGGTTCCTGTACTGATATGATGCGGGTGCGTTTGATCCTAATTTGTCCTTTGGCCTTTACGTTGCCCAATTGCGAAATGTTTGCAGTACGCTGACAGGGAATGTGGGTAATTTTCCCTAATTCCCTTGTCAACAAGTTTAGGCTCTGTTGAAAAGTTCGCAAAAATAGAATGATTAAGGGTCACCTTCAGTAGAGACCCCCGAATTAGGGTCTCTACTGAAGTTTTTATATTGAAGTTTACCTTTTCGTTGTTTGATGTTTGATTTCCTATCCCTTCGCTTCCCTTCGCTGTTCCTTTTATAATTTCTGCCCTTGCAATATGCTGAGCTGGAGTTTGACTTGAAATGGCTGCGTTTCCACCAGAGACATGTGCAAATATGTGTGTAAACAAAAATATCGCTTCGTTTTACACTGCATATACTCACACATCTCTGGTGAGAACCCAGTCTAATGATTTCGAAGTAAATTAAGCAATCCAATGCGGTAAAATTTGGTGTAAAGCATCTAAAATCCTCTAAAACCCCTTTCTCCCACCAGCTGACGGAGTCCTATCAACAGTGAACGTGGTGGAAGCACTGCAAGAGTTCTGGCAGGTGAAGGCGGCGCGGGGCGGGGGCGCGGGGAGCGGGGGCGGTGCCCTCGTCATCTACGAGTCCGTGCCAGCCGCGCACCCGCCCTACGTGTGCTACGTCACACTGCCCGGAGGAGCATGCTTTGGGAGCTTTCAGGTAACTTGGAGCTTCAGAAACTTGCCATTAGATCTTCATTATCATTATTTCAGACCGAAATCACCCGCTGTTGGGTATCTTTCTTCTGCCATACATTGCGGTTGCATGCATCTGCCATACAAAGGTTTAGCGCAACATTGACAATATTGTCAATACAACGCGCTTTGGCACCGTGTTCTTTGGCTTAGCTTTAGACGATGCGAAACAAGGAATTTCTAGCCTATTGTCTTTGTCCCCTTTATAGGATTTAAACTTTACAAAGTACAGGTTGATGGTTAAATAAGTAAATGCTTTGGAACTTAAAGTTAGCCATGTCGAATTTTCCAAACTATTCCGTGAAGCCTCAAAGCTACAGTTGCATTTACACACTGTCCAAAACTTTCAGGGTAGGTTTCGTATACTGCAGGTATACTGCAATGCAATCTATACGATAAACACACATTATTTACGTAAATACACATTTAATTACACAAAATAAACCACACGCTTTAAAATTGTTGATTTTCCGTGGCAGACACGGTACGGTGAGAGTCAACAGTGGTGGATGTATCTCAGTATTTTATATTGACATTTCGAATTGAATGGAGGAGCTCGTGGCTAAAATAATAACAGCCGCTCGGATCAATCTTCAGGTTAAGCCGCGCTTGCCTGGGTTGGTCCGTGGATGGGTGACCACCCATTACATACCGAGTATCTTCCGTGCCTCGGAAAGCACGTTAAGCCGTTGGTCCCGGCTGTCATTTGAAGATCTTTGACAGTCGTTATAAGTAGTCAGTGGCCTGAAAGTCTGACAACCAGTCTTACCAGTACTAACCGGGCTGTGGAGGTCAGATAGGCAGTCGCTCCATGTAAACTGGAATGAACATGTTAGACTGGAAGCCGACCCCAACATAGTTGGGAAAAGGCTAGGCAGATGATGATTTCAGATTGGAGTTTACACTTAACAAACATAATATCAACCTACAATGTTCCAATAGATTCAGAGCTCCTCCATGTGAAAGTGAACGGGCGGTATCCACGTGAGTGCAGTGGATGTCCGATGTATTGTCTTCTACCATGTGTCATGTTCGGTTCTTAGGCCCGATTACCACCAAGCAGACGAGCGGAACAGAGAAAACACGTGTGTGAATCGTCTTATCACATTGGTTGAAATCCACATCGCGTCTCTGGTCCTCCGCTCGTGGAAACTTATGTCATGGCGGTTTTCTGACGATTTCTGCACCGATTTTGAGAGAATGTCTGACGTGTGACGATATAATAATTTCTAACATGCCTCTTCCCTTGTCCAGAATTGTCCGACAAAAGCCGAAGCCCGCCGAAGTGCAGCGAAGATCGCGCTCATGAACAGTGTGTTCAACGAACATGAGTCCCGGCGCATCTCAGAGCACTTTATAGAGAAGGCGGTGGCAGAGGCACGCGCCTCCTTCGCAGGAGACGCCGCCGCCCATCATCAGGACCCCAGCGCTGGGATTGCGGCCTTTAGGTGAGCTTGAAATTAAAATAATAATCAGCCTTTAAAGTTCGCACTGCTGAGACACAAGCTTGCTCTCGTGAGAGGGACCGGACTGTAGTCCAACACGCGGATCCCTTGCGGGGTGGTGGACGTCACATTTCTTAAAATTTCTTCTTTCTTTTTGGGCATGCTGGTCTCCATGCGATGTTTTCCTTTACCGTTTTGTGAGCAGTTGTGGTGAAATAAGTAACGCAAAGTAATGTGCTTGCTTCACGTCCATCCACTGGTCCACCACTGGTTGAAAATTTGTTACAACTATTGGTTTGTGTCCCTGCAGTAGGATAGGTGGGACATAGATGTCCAAATTATAGTATACTCAGTTAATGTCTTGGCAAAAAATAGCAAGATGTCATACAGTGTAACTAAGTGCTGGGAGTGCCAATAGAATATTTAAGTATCACGGCTCATTAAGGCTACTTTAATTAACGCCATTTTGATTGATCATTAAGCTAACGAAGCGGTCAGGTTACAATGAAGCTTAAACCAACACACATTAATACCTAGTCTATGCGAAATTATATTGTTTCATGATCTATTGTTATACAACCAGACTGAATGATTAAAGTCGGATTCAAAGAAGGATTATTCTTTTATCTGCCTGTCCGAGATCCGTCCAACTTGGAAGACAAAGAAACCGTGGCGAGCTTTCTTTTCATTGTTAGGATTATAGTCTGTATGTCCTAGATTCTTCGCATTGTTACGGACCATCGGAATCAACATGATTATTTATGCCAGGTTCATGCTGGAAGCAAACAAAGGCCGCACGATGCTGGAGTTCCAAGAGCTGATGACCGTGTTCCAGTTGCTGCACTGGAATGGTTCGCTACGAGCGATGCGCGAGCGGCAGTGCTCGCGGCAAGAGGTGGTCGCGCACTACTCTGCGCGCGCGCTGGATGACGCGATGCGCGAGCAGATGGCGCGGGAGTGGGCCGCAAGGGAGCGCGACGCGGCGGCGACGGGGGGCGGGGTGCTGCGCGCGGAGCTGGCGCGGGCCGAGCGCGAGCTGCGCGCCGCCCGCCTGGCTGCGCGGGAGCTGCGCTTCCCCAAGGAGAAGCGCGATATCCTACACCTAGCCGCGCGCTTGGCGCCGCCGCAGCAGCAACAGTGATCTCATCGCGCGCCACACGCGTCCTCGCCACACTTTTGTTATTTAAGTATAGGTATATAGTCTAAGATGTGCGTGTTTTATTTTATACTATCACCCTTTTTACTGTGCTCTTCCGATGGCAAAGCATTTACATAAAATACATTGAAATCTCTGTTTCTCTCTCTGTCTCTTTTAGTTGAAATCTTTTATCTCATCAGACATCATGTTTTTATGTGAATGTTTCGCCAGTAAGAACGCTCAGTAACACTCCTCATATCCTCTAGCTCATTTTATCTGACACTGTCAACGTCGTCAGGGAAATCACTGACAATAACAAGCGAAAGTTTCAGTTTACCTGTACCGTTATGTACCTACACAAGTACGACGGCTGTAACAATTTACTTATACCTCTCGAACTGAGTGGCGCAGTCACAAACAGCTTCACAATGTCAACGCTTGTCACCGGCCGGAAAATTCGGAATTTCACGTCACAATTTTCATGTTTCCACACAGTTCATTTCCACGAAATCATCGTGTATTTTGTGCGAGAAATTCAGCGAAAGGCCAACAAAAACTGTTGGTAATTTGCTCACATAACAGAATAATTAAAACATGTGCTGGACCGTTGGTAAAATATTGAACGAAGCACGCACGTGCGCTATTACGATTCGATCGCCCCGCCATGCGCCATGGCCACAACGCATCGAGCAATTAGTCCGTAATCGTTTTAGACGCATGAGCGCATTCATCGATTATCCCACATAATTACGTGAATTAGATTCACAATCAGCAATCGGTAATTCTAGTTTCGTTCAGCCGGCATTGCGTCATTGCAGCGATGTCACCGTTTGACTGATAAAGTAGGATTTAGCTTAATCCCCAGTGACCTAGTTCGTACTCATAAAGAAACTATGTTTTATCAAGTCTCGGGGAAAATCCGCTACATTTTTATTTAAAAGTGGTTACTGTTATATTCCTGCACTTCTTTGTAAAAACAGTCGAAACATCTGTTACAATTTGTAGCGCACGCTGCTTCACTAAATCCAGGGTTTATGATAAATCTCCGTGTTGACGTAGTAGTAATGCATACATTACAATGCTGCAGTGAGCTTAATACAAAGCATAATATTTTAAGGTAGGACAGTTACATCCATCTTTTCTCAGATATACTGCGCGACAAGCTCAAAATTGGCTTTTCTGACGCATGCCATTAATCAGTGTTATTCTTCTCTTCTATTTCTATTCTCTTAATATCCTTTTCATACACCCTGACCTTTATCAGACATCGATATTGGTCGATATGACATAATATCACGCCTGTTGTCCTCGAAGGGTAAGCAGAAAAGGTGAGCCTATCTCCTTCAATCGGGCACAAATCCAGACTCCGGGCTGCTAAGAATTCTTAATGGAAAACCCAATGACACTGCCCAACCGGGGAATTGATCCCAGGACCTCATACCCAGTAGCGCATGCAATCACAACGCCTACGAGGAAACTTTCGATTTAGTAACGTCCTAATTCCAACTATTGTTCTGAAACATCGATACGATATCGCTTATTGGCTGCCGAAGTGTACATCCATCCCTTTGTTCGTGCAACCGGGAATCAAGAGGCGTGATGATTGCTCCCACGTGCGACACATACAAGCGGGCTATTTCTGTGACGAACGATACTGCCTGTGCCCTGTATCCACACTAACATTATGCCCGTAGTCTCGAAGGTAAGTAAAGTACTTTTAAAGAAACTTTGCACTTGGGTAATCCTGCACCCGTTTTTAATTGCGAAGAACGCTTTCTTTCACTTGTGGAAATTGAAGGACATGCGTAATTTATTGCTTTATATGTTTGAAAAATTTTATTGGATTTACGCAAATACTCCGCTGACTTTTAGGATATTTTTTCAGGTATGTAACATATAGTAGTGGTTCTAGGATAAGAGTGAGTGAGGTTGAGGAGTCGATAGTAGTATCGAGAGATGTATCATCCGGCGAGATATCAATCAATCTCTATCTGATTGATTGGACAGACCTTTACACAAAAGTACAAGTGTACAGTTGCCATGCCGAACAAATGGATTGGTGTCCGGATTTTGACCCTTTGCCAGCCTATGTAGGTTATTAAGAAGAGGGTTGATAGAAATGAAGCCATACAGGACGTCTAGCTCTCTTTTTCCATTCTGGAATATGAATAAAACAATACTACTTTAAGACGTCATGCTAGGCCACATCAGCAAAGATACATTCTGTCGGCGAAAATGTTGATAGTAAAGGGGAGCCCAGAAGGTTTTCCAAGCATATCCAGAATGAAAACGTGATGAGAGAATGCTAAAATTAAACTCTGAAATGTTTCATACTGGAGCCCTCCGGTTCAGTTCGTTCAGTTTTTAAAAGAGTCAATCACAACGGTCTGTTCAGCAACGTTAATTTTAATCTCATCGTATGGGGCCTGAACCAAAACAACACAAGTTACAAGCTATTGTGGTCTTTCACAAAATCTGAAAAATAAGAATTCGAATTTTTAGGAATCTGCCTTGAATGGAACTACAAAAATCATGCTGATGCTGCAATGATTATTTTATGTTATCATTTAGGCTGCAGAGTGTTAAGCTGGTAGGGGGTACCCACAAACTGTGATTCGTGGTTCTGCTTTGTTTTTATCGAAACACAACAACACATAGATGCGCGGAGCCAAGTTAATGGAGAATCTTTCCCGCTATGTCGACTCCCTTTACGTCGACCCGTGATTTTTCTTGCTTTTGATGCATTGTCTTTTGTTTCACCTCGACATGGCTGTCAAAGAGTACAGTCACATTAAAAACGAAATAAGGCTGTGCTTTAAATTAGTAAAGTAATTTCGCTCATGCGGTGATACCGTATTTTGAATAATACATTGATAACCCACCAATAAGTACTAGGCTAGCAGAAATTTTACGTTTTGTGCATTTTATACTCTGGATATCTAAGCAGGTACTTACTGTCTGATATTACCACTTAATAAACTTATGATTGAAATATCAACTACAATTCATGCTAGCCTAGTACTTTTGTTAAGGTAACCGTAAATACATAAGTACAACGTGTCGTGAATAGAACGCAAGTATCTTGAGTGTATAAAACCCTAGTACCTACTTTTTTCTTGTTTGTTGGTGTTTCATAATACATAATATGATTTCAGTGAGACACATTTGTCTTTGAAAGCTTGGCAAATGTTGCTTAGAAATAACATTTTATACTCAAATTTCACTGCGAAACAAATGGACAAAATAAAAAATCTATGGCAAAGTCAGGGATAACTAAGGAAGTACATATTAGTCCAGGCTGTCCGTTTATGGAATGAATTGCCGGTGTCAGTAAGACAAGCTCAGTCACTCGTTGCTTTTAAAAACTTAGTTGAAAATCATTTTCTTTCTCTGTAATATTTTTTTTTTATTTTTATTTTATAAAACAAAATATTTATTATTATTATATTGTATTTATTATATATATGTATTTATATGCATTGTATTTATATTACATGATAAGTAGTAAATAACTTGTATTATATTGAATTTTGTATATTAATTGCAGTACACCACTGACTACCCCCCCTTTTTCTATTTCATGTTCGTACAGTCCATCCAAAGGTTGTCTGGAAGAGATCGCTATCAGCGATAAGACCGCCATTGTAACCATAAAATTAACAATTTTGTAAACCGTTCTGTAACAATTTTGGTGTACAATAAAGTATATTCTATTCTATTCTATTCTATTCTACATATTATGTTATAATTGTTTTTGTATTTTAAACACTCGCGCATTCATGTGTATTGATGAAAACATACTTACTTATTTATAAATATCGTGGTCTAATAATTTTTAATTTTTTTTACACTCATCGGTGAACAACATTCATTTTCATTGCACAACGCTCCAAGTCAGATGATTTCGAGCAAATTAGAGGCAATTTCGGACCCGTGGCAGGCCGTTTCAGAGTAAGATTGGCTTCGGGATCAAACGACTTCTAACTTTCCACTCGCTATCAGGCTCTCCTCAAATACGAACGAACCAACGCCCCTCAGTTGTCAATTCCGCAGCCAGATTGGCACAATAAAAAAGTCATCTCTAACTGAAATGTAACGTTGGCAGCTGGTTCTTGGTCTCGGATGAAAGGCTCCAGTCTCTTGATACCTTTTGTATACCCTTGATAAAGCGGGCAGCCTTCAGTGAAGCTGGGCAGTGACGATATGTTGACTGAGTCCTTGTTGCATCAGCTTCTGCAGACGAAATATCCATAATTTCGTTAAAATTATGAATGCAATTTCTGCGGCACACGTTTTGCACAAGAACTGTGCAGTTAACAGACAAGAAGTACTAAACTTGCATGACTTGAAGATCGTATTTCAATAATTATTTTAACATATATTTAAATTATGTAATAGATGCCTAAACAGCACCTTGAATTTATGCAAGCCTAGTTTTTATCGTCAAAACGACGGTTTAAGTATTTATATTTTTGAGAATAGCCTTGTTCTTCCTCTGTTAGAATAACTTATAATTTGTGTTAAAAAAATATAAATTTATTTGTTACTAAAAGCGTTTCACTTTTTGTTTTAAGTGTACTTGTCCTTAAAGTCCATCGTAAACTTTTTAAAACAGATGTAATTTGTTACGCGAATCGACATAGCGGAATCGACGTAGAGGGAATGATTCTTATTGGATTCCCAGCTTTATGCGGTTTCCTTACATTCAAAATTCCACATTCACCCATTGTTCGAAACTTCGGTAACTTATATCTAGTTATGCGGACAGGTGACATATGTACATGAACGTTATGCTATTAATAGTTTGGTGTCACATCTATCTGATCTAATTTGGCGGTTCTCTGTACTGTTTGAATATTTCATAAGGCTTGATCCAATGTTGTTTAATGCTGTCACCTGGTGCCCGTTTTCAGTAAAACTGGTGATGCCTAAATAAATGTGCTGTGGTTATTTCAACAGTCGGCGTTGAATTGAGCGTTGAAAGTCCAGTAGAGCGTTTTTGTTTTAATTTAGGTGTCGCGTCGTTTTTGATAAAACGGGTATTCGAATGTAGCACTCCCTATAGCTAGATGCATAATTATATAAGACACGTAGCGATTTTACTTGCCGGTGACTCGCTGACGATCTCAAAAATCCACACACAGATTTTGACGTTGCCAGCGCCAAATCGGCTGCCAAAACCTGTGTTTTGATGAAATTTTGTAATCACCGTCAAGTCAAGACCACGCGTGTATAATAATACCTAGCATAACCTCTTAGGCACGAGCTAAACGCTCAAGCGACATGCGTGACAGCAATTACGGATAAAACAAATTAAAGAAGTTGCTTACAGTTCCCGTGAAGCGAAGCGACATGCCTCACGCGAAGTGAAGCACAAGCTTATTGCTTGGACGCAAGTCGCGTCGCCTAAGGTCGACAACAGGGCGTAAGACAAGGTTGAGCTACACGATTACTTTGTCCACGGTCGCTTCATACAAGTTTATGACTCACTTTTCAAAAGTCCTACTCATACATTGGTCCACAATATTCTCTAATAACAATCTTATTCTAATAAGAAACGTTTTGGACTCCAACTTCCAATATGAAACACGAAACAATAAAAAGACCTTGACCTATAAGACAAGTATGTCTGTTTGTCTGTCTATGTGTGTTGTGTCTGTGTTTACTCTCAGAGGTCATCTGATAGAAACCATAGACTGCGTCTAGACATGAGACGAAAAACGGTTACAAATTTTATGTCTGATAAGAGATCTTTCATCCGCATTGTGTTTTTTAAAGGACCCTTTACACAAAAACAGAAATATTGGTTCGCATTATTCATATTTATGTTAAAGAACATGATTACCTATATAATTACGCAGTTTCATTGCTAAATATATGTAAGCCACTAATTCTGAAATAAAAATGACACGTTTTATATTAATAATTAATATATATTTTTTTTATATTATTGCAAATTAGAAGCAAAGATATGTTTTGAAAAAATTAAATTAGGAAGAGGTTACATCATTTTCTTTCTCTTATTCCGTCAAGAGATCAACAGTGCGCCGCGCGCCGTCGCGGGTCGCCTCTTCCTCACTCACGAGATTTATTTCGTTTATAACGCATTTTTCTTGGTAGTTTGAAAGATGTGGACCTACGTTATTTGTAAGTGCATGGAAGCTGAACAAATCTGTGCCCTGCTTCTCTGCTTATCCGCATAAATGTTCTTACCGTTATCGTTAGTCAAAAGGCAGCACAGCGTCTCAGTTAACGACAGGGAAACTGGTGTCTGCTTCCCCCTTAAGATAAGCGCACATTAGGGGGTGTATTTCAATAGGATACAACGCGTTGCGGTCCGCCTGTAGATTCCGATCTTCCTTGTCTTCTTGGTGTATCGATTTCACTCAACTTTAAACAGCCAGTAAAGCCACCTTTACAGCCCTATCATTGGCTTCGTTTAAATCTTGTAAGATGCAGGTGGTTGTGCAGGTAGACTGGAAAAAAAGTGAATATCTTAAAAAGGGGCGGTTTCACACTTTCATATTGTTTGTTTGTAGTGTTCGATGGTTCGTACAAAATGTCCGAAAGTTATGTACTTAGAAGGATTTTTGCAAAGCACGGCCAAATCTGCGCCAGCCTTTACATCCCCTATTATGGGGCGTAGGTGTAACGATCATCCTTTGTTCGATATTTCGGAAACACCATGATTGCATGAACGTGTCAAACGTACTGATTCGAACTACCGGTACGGAAAAAAAGTCGACAGCAGCGATGAGTGGCAACACTCATCATCAATTCATCAGAGTGAAGCAATCCACTGCGAACATAGGGTTCTCCAAACGAGCACTGTAGTTGATCATACTCCACTTTATTTTTTCGTGACGGATTCGCCGCCGCCGCCGATGCGTTCGCTCCCGAAAAATCACGGAACTAATGTGAACACCAATTCGTTTTTTTTGTCGGATCGTGATAAAACACGATTCCGTATGCAATTTGAACGTCCATCCGTCATGACGTATCGTGTTTTATGACGGATCGTCAATGACGGTAGCTATGTGAACGGGCTGTTATTCTTTCCTACATATGAAGTAACTTTACCCATAACTCTTCACTGTGGCTTTTGTAGAAAAGACACCACAAAGTTGTCAATTAAGATAGCAAACGTTGCAGGTTGACCAGGGAATTTCTTAGTAGCTTCCTGGCTTCCTGGTTTTGAGCCCCATTGCTGGCAATAGAATCGCACCCCATTAATGGCACTTAAACATGACTGGTGAAATGCGGGTGTACTTTATAACACGGCTGTACAACTTTGCCTAAACCCACAGGGAATACAGGCGTAATATAATGTGTTATTATATTTTTTGTATATAGACGATGAATAACAAATTGAGCATGGTAGCAGTACTGTAGTACCAACCTATTATTATAGCTGCATATAAACATCGAAATAGCTAGTTAGATAGCCTGATCTTTTAGTCCCTCCGTCTCCAAATAAATACGTTCGAAAGGATAACGCTCACCTTTTATCCGACATTTCAGGATTGCTATGAACTAAGTATGATTGTGCGAACGTGGCCAACGTACTAAACTAGAAAGACACCCACACAATTTTTAGATAGCCCATCGCTGGAAATGAGCTTTCAAAACTAGATTTCAGACTATAAAACGACAAAATGTTATGCGCATTGTGCTCACGTTGTTATAGCAGTATCGTCTTGTCAACATTCAAGGAACCTCGATGTTCAATAGGATGTGAAGCACTTTAAAGGTTTAGTCAAAGTGATACGGACAAATTCCGGACGCGGCTCCGAACATGGACTCCTGCATGCAAATACTTATCTTCCAGTGCCTGGAGCAATTTGTCCATACCAGTTTGAATGTTCCATTACACATGACTGATAAACGACAAAATAGGAGAATAATCAGCGGTTCCCTACTTTTTAACCTCGAATATCGACCCGTGTGGCTGTTATTTTTTAGCCACGATCTCCTACTTTATTAATATCTGAAAATAATTAATAGTTAATTAATCCATTTGTTCGGCATTTCGGAAACAGATGCCATGATAGCGTGAACGTGTCGCCCATGTACATGCGGGTTATTGTGCCGTGTATCTGATCTAATACGTAATGCATATATGGCCGCTAATGGAGGCGTCGAGGCGCGTGTCACGTAAGAGCCCATTTACACGAGGAGAGTTCCTCGCCCGTCGATTGGAGAGTTTTTTATTCGTCGAGATTCTCGCCCGTCGTTGTCTAGGTCCTCGCAGGTTTATTCTCGGATGTCCGAGAATAAACTTGCGTGCCCTAGGCGATGTGGCAAGAATAGACTGCTGATTATTGCAATTATCTGTTGACATTACACTCAAATGGGGAACAACAACAGGCCTGAATTACGTTATACGAGTCTCGTCAGGTAAAGCGACTTTCACGAAGTTAGAGCTGACAAATGAAGACACGGTTGGCGTGGCAGTGGCTGAGCGATTGGCTTTTGCACTGGGTGTCGCTGGTTCGATTCCCGCACGGAACAAATATTTGTATGGCCTACAGGTATGTCTGTCTGTTTGGTTTGTATATATGAGATTACATGTTTGTAAACGCACCCACGACGGAGATTCCTGGTGTACGACAACGTTTAAAAAATACTTACATGCTTAGGTACAAAGTTACAATATACAGTGAACAGCGAGGTGTTCCGCTCTTTTGTGATGGATGCGAGTATCTTTCTTTTGCACAATAATTAACACGAACCAATGTTTTTAACAGCTATCAATAATCTTCTCAGGCGAGAATCTATCCCCGTATAAATGAGCCTTTTCCGGAGTCAACTATTGACGTGACCGTGAACCACCGCGTTTTGTGGACAGAATGCGTTACTAGTGATACTGACTACACTGAATACGTATTACGAAGCCAATTATATGTGGGTGGATATTTAATATGGCGCCAATTAGGTGGGCTGTGTACCATCAAATAATTACTAGCTGTAGTATTATATCGTGAAATCTGATATTTGTAGACGTATTCAAGCAGTATTTTTATAAACATACAACACATAACAAAACATCACGTATGTAATCTTCTAAGGGTTAGGCAGAGGTGTACCGATTAGTGCACCCACATTTCGGTAGTTATTCTAAGGTCTATGTAATAGGGGGTAAGCCTATTGCCATCAACCGGGCACAAATCTAGACAACGTGGCTGCTACTGAAAAACCTAATGGTAAATCGATGCGTTAGCGACCAATACACCAACAAAGCGGTTTCTATAAACCGAGTCTATTTACTGGGAATGACCTAGTTTTCACTAATGAATAGACCTCTCGGATTAACAGATGTTGAGGGATGTTTGCCTATACAGGGTGGTATTTTGAGATGGGGCAGTAAGGGCAGGTATACACCTTAACCGTGGTAGCTACATGAAAACGGTGTCAGGAGAGAAACCACAACTTTTTGAGAAAATTCGATCTGCATTCACAGATTTTGGAAAAAGTGTAGGTACAGCAAGAAAATACCCAATTTTCACGAAAAACCTTTTTTTCAGCAAAAAGCGACAAATCAAAAGAGAGTTTTGAAATTTCTATCGAAATCCTACCCTTGCTGCCCTATCTCAAATTTCACACTGTAAACATAATACCTATCAAAGCGATTGCACACTAATCAGTTGGCTAAGCAGGGTGAAAGTAGTTAACTGCATATAGGAATGCCTAAATTACATAGTCGCCGTTTACCTACGTCATCAACGTTTAGTTGAGGTTTGGACTTATTACAGATATATATTTTGTAGAGATCGATTGAAAACGGATTAAACAATTAACAATGAAGAAAACATCAACAAAAGAAAAAGTTTTTTTTTCACAACATCGCGAATCGTGATTTTTTGTGACGGATTCACTGATGTGCTCGCTACCGAAAAATCACGGAACTAATGTAAACAGCAATTCGTTTTTTTTTGCCGGATCGTGATAAAACACGATTTCGTATTCCGATTAACGGCCATCCGTCATGACGTATCGTGTTTTATGACGTATCGTCAATGACGGAAGCCGTGTGAATGAGCTCTTAGTGAGCTAAACGCCAGGGGCTCGCCTGGCTCACTCAGGAAATTCGATATTTTATTAGTACTAATGATGTTGGAGCCATTTGCAACTCTCTGTGTTTAGCCATTATATGTGTTATTTGTGTTTTGCTATTTTTGGATAAAATTCCATGGAATTTCAACGAAAATTGCATTGTATTGACTTAAACATCAAAACGATGACATGACAGGTTATTAGTGCAGGTTGGGATGGGTTTATTTCTGATACTAACTTTTGTACGCGGTTTCACTCACGTGGAGTTCGGGAACTGCCTCTCGGGAACGTACTGCTAGGATGAAAATAGTATGTTCTAAGGCACGTTATGGTCTACCTGTGTGCTAAATTTCATCGAAATCCGTTCAGTCGTTAAGGCGCGAAATAGTTACAGACAGAATGATTTTCGCATCTACAATATCAGTATGGATTGACAATATTACTAAGGGTTTCATACTAGGTACTATATTTTATTCTTGGAAGTTTCTGATTATTATTGTGAGCTGAAAATAAACACGGCTTTTATAGCCTTTACGATTCCACGAATTGAGGTATTTCAGTATAATTACTTGAAAAGTAAACTTGGTCTGTTAAATATAGTTTCATGTTACCAAAAATTGGAATGTTTACTTAAAATAAGTCCTGAAAACAATATTTCAGCAAATCGAAACTAAAGATCAACTTTCAAAGCGTTTACCAACTCCTTCACACCTAACGTTTATTCTGCTAACTTAGACGATAACTTAACATCAACTTGAGAACAATATTAATATCAGTAGTCATATTTCACTGACATACTAAATTACCATGCTATCAAAATACTAGGGGATGTATTAACTTCGGCACCCCATTCATTGCCATAACAAAGAATATAAAAATTACGGCGAAGACCACCCCTGATTTCCCCGAACAATTGGGTAGAGATGTGGCTAATGTTTCTACACACACATTTCGCCAGTTATCTTAAAATCGCGTGTAATAAGGGGCGAGCGTATTGCAAACAAATTCAGAGAAAGAAATTCCTCATGGAAAGATTCTATAACAGTCTGCCCGACTTCGGGGTCCCATTCAGCAGTAGGACTCCGAGCACGAGACCAACCAGGCAGTCAACGCGAGAGTCATGGCGAGAAACCAAGCCTATCTTATTAAATGAGCAATATTTGTACATATATTTTGTACGTTCTCGAAAACGGCTCTAACGATTTCGATGAAAGTTGCAATGTGGGGCTTTACGTGGGCGAAAAATCGATCTCGCTAGGAATTATATCTGGGAAATCCGTTTGCTGTATTTTCACCCGAGCAGACCTCGGTCGCCCAGGTACTTTATTTCTTAATTTTTTGTCACACGTATACTTACTTAAATCGATCGAAAAAACGCTTTATTTAAATATCTTGGAAGATACCCACACTTAAGCAAATCCGCAAAGAACACCACTTACTTCAAGGAAATCAAGTCATTAAATTAAAATACATGCACAAAACATTCACACCGGCAGGCATCGGAGCTTTTAAAAACATTATCTTACACTGGTGCATCCATATCGTAAGATAATATTCCGTGTGCGGTGTGTGTGATCAGGTGGTGTCCGGAGAACATCGCACGCGCAGCGGCTAAATATTGACATGACCTGTCCCAGACGCGGGGGGGAAGTGTCAGAAGATCCACAAAAAAAGCAAAAACTACATGTGTAGGTAGGATAGTGGTCTGCTATAAGACAGTAGGCCGCATTAAACTGGTAACATAACCGGTATATTCGAATGCCTTCCGTATGTTTTTTCACGGGCGAACATTGAAAAACAGCGCTGTGCTGTGGGCCCCCCATAGCACAGCCTCATGCTGAGTGGTAACCTGCTTGTCGCAGTCACCAAGTGCAGGCTGTGAATTTTTATGTTTCTTCCTGCTGTAAATATAAATATTTGTTATGCGTTGTATGTTTAAGTTTATTTTTTTATCATATTTTATGCACGTCATGTCCCTGCGACAAATAAATAAGTTTTCTTTCTTTTTATGCAGGGTTACTCTTTCGAAACTCCGTGCAGACTGTTTTCACCGACTACTTTCAACTGTGCATTGCAAGACTAACTAAATTGTCTCATCCAAAAAAGGAATGAGCATTATGGACGATTATTCTACAATTGAACAGAACCAAGCTTAATTTCCACCCTCAGTGTGGATTTATTCCCGACTGCCCCCACCGGTCTGCCACCACTGGTGGCAATTGCATAATTTTTTTCGTCTATCACCACTCGTGGTGGTTGCGTCTGATTTAGTCGTATTTGCTCCTACCTCTGTCACAACTGGTGGCAGACTCGATGATCAATTAGCCATCTGATACCACCAAAAATGTCAACTAACAAATAGAATGAGGAATGGGCTTTCTGAGCCCAGCTGTAAATGCTGCTTTCAATATTTGTATACTTTACGTCATAATGTGAATAATTTAAAATTACCGGTCACCGACTTGATGAAGTACACGTCCAGTTTCTTCGACAACTGGCTTAAACATCTCTTTGAGCACTGCTGTCCCCTTTATACTATCTGTTTTTCTTGATGTTGTGTGCGTGTGAAGTGAACCTTCTGATTATATTCTTTGCTACCCCTCCCCTTCCTCACCTCTCTCCCCACACCGTCTGGTTGAACCTCTTGTTTTCTTTAAGCTTAAAGCAGGGAGTTATTGTTGGATTACATGTCATTTATCTAAAAGGTTCCGGTACCATACTTGGCGCATGATCATGTGTGAACACTGGTGTGATGATTGGCTCAAGTATTGATGAACTTGATGGAATACTCCATCAAATTCATCAACGAGAAGCGCTTCCATACTTATATCTTTAAATCGAGCGGACTGAAGAGTGTATCGTACCGGACACTAGATAATGTACTGAAATATCTGTCAAAGTCCGCTATCCGGTCCTCTCGATGTGACCGCTCCTTGAGGTCTGTACAGACGAGGGACTTTTGTCTGTGGAAGACAAAAATCCCCGAAACAAAACTGGTGAAATGTGGGTGTACTAAGTTACTCCTTTGCCTGACTCTTAGAGGAAAACCTGCTGACATTTTTTTTTAAGTAATAATCATCAGCAAAACGCATACATGACGCAATAAATCAGCACACCGACCCGCGAAGTCCAGCATACTTTAAGATGGACCAAAATCCCTCATCGACGCAAGCCTTAAGCGTCAAATTGCAAAGAAACGTCTGTTTAAAAAAAAAATCGGAACATTTTTGGGACAATTTAATAGGTAATAGTGCGCTATCATTATTGAGAAGGTATACGGGGTGGAAGGGACACCGACGCGAAAACAGAAACCACATACTCAGTACATCATTCTGAACCCCCCATATAAATTTTTCGTCGGTTAAGCCGCGCTTGGTCTGTGTTGGTCGCCTAGGTTGGTCTGTGGATGGGTGACCACCCACTACATACCGAGTTTCCTCCGTGCCTCGGAAACCACGTTAAGCCGTTGGTCCCGGTTGTCATTTGTAGATCTTTGACAGTCGTTATAGGTAGTCAGTGGCCCCGAAGTCTGACAACCAGTCTTAACAAGGGGTACCGTATCACCCGGTACTAACTGGATTGTGGAGGTCAGATAGGCAGTCGCTCCATGTAAAATACTGGTATTCAGCTGCATCCGGTTAGACTGGAAGCCGACCTCAACATAGTTGGGAAAGGCTACGCAGATGATATAAAAAAACAGCTGTTCCATACATTTTGACTGTGCAGGTATTGCTTCAGTTTTGTAGGAAACAGCAGTTTTTTTTAATAACCGACGAAAAACTATGTGGCCCCGTTCAGAATGATGTAGGTACTGAGTATGTGGTTTCCGTTTTCGCGTCGGTGTCTCTTCCACCCCGTATAAGTAACCGTCCACTCTTTAATATGGACTTGATTAAGTCGATCTTAATTAAAAATGACAGGTACGTGCTTAAGCCAGAAAGGGCTTTGAATTATTTGGCCTGCCTAACCTCCGCCATTTTACTTAATTTTAAAAATAGCGGCCACTCATAAATCATGTATCAACCAATAGCTGGCATCAATACAAACAAGTTTTGTATGAGACCAAATCTTCCAAAGTGTCAGGTTTCTGAGATATAAGCCATCAAAGTTGCAATCTTCGCCATCAGCAGAACTTAGAAAGCTTATATTTCAGAAACGTGATGGTTTAGAAGATTTTGTCTCGTTCAGAACTTGTTTGTATTGTGGCCAGGTATTGATTGATACAGGTTTTATGTGTCGCCGCTATTTTGAAAATAAAATAAAATGGCAGGAGTTAGGCAGCCCACGCTTCATACAAAAATCTTCCAACCCCATTACTCTGAAAGCAAAATGATTTAACAGAATATATAATGCCACACTGCATAGAAATTTCGAAACCACACCATAAACCGTAGATTCTGAACTTAATTAATAAAACAAAGCCACTGAAGTTGAAGTTCAGAGAGTTGAATGACTGCAAAAGTACATCACTAAATTAAAAATGACTGGGTACTCCACTACGTACAAAGTACTTTTTGAATTCCGACGCTCCAGAGACCCAGCATCAAACTGAAGCGTCCATTCATTAATACTAGATTTTAATTAGAAAACTAAAAAGATCATAACAACTTGAACTTTAAACACCCTGTATATTCATTTGGCATGTCAAATAACTTCTCAATTTGAATATAACCACAGTAAATGACAATAAAGCTCTAGCATTTATTAGACTAATACAATAATTATTATTTTGCAAATTAAAAAGTCTGGAGATAAAAATGGCGGTTGTATAGAAACTTTTAATTAAGCGACTCTTTTAAAAGGTGATTAAGAAAGTTGTGTTTTTTCTTTTCTTTTTGTTGTGCCAGTGGTACATCTGGATTCGTTATGAGGTGCTTAAAAATAAGGGGCGAGCTTATTAAGACTTCTTAGTAAGTTGCGCGGTAGGGCAGTCAGCACTTAGCAGTTACCGACGGGTAGTAATCAAGGAAATATATGGACCGTGTGAGATTATTACTGCAAGTAGCCACGTTCTAAGTACAGTCGTTGAGTCTTGAGAACTTGCAGTTACATTGTTGCATTGGAAACTAGGCAGTGTTTGTCATCATCATGTTAGGCCATTAGTGCTGAGTGGAGGCACTTCTGAACATTTACATTAAATATACTTATGGCTGCTGCCATTTGTAACGGTTCTTAGCCTTAGGCGATGCAATAATCACCTCATGAAATCCACAGAACGGGACGTAGACATGTAATAACAAATCATGCAATTATAATTGTATTATAGTGGTGCGTAAACCTATGTATTTCGTTGAAGGTAAAGCTTGATTGATTTGACTAAATTGTCCAAGAATTTGACAGAGAGTGTGAAAACGGCGTTATTGAATAGCGCACAGCGGGTAATTGCACAACACATTTAACATCCCAATTCTTTTTGTATAGACAATTCAGCAACATTCATTGCGTTATCAATGTTGTTCCGCAGACGAAATTTTCCACATATGAAGGAATGGTGTAAAAATTATTGAGGTGCTAGTCATCTCCTAATATACATAACATAACATCACGCCTGAAATCCCTAAAGGGTTAGGCAGAGGTGTACCTAATAGTACACAAACATTTCGTAACTTATGTTTTTACAGTCCCATGTAATAGACGGCGAGCCTATTGCCACCAATCGATCACAAATCCAGACTTCGTAGCTGTTAAAAAAACAAAACCAATATGCCCGACCCAGGAATCGAACCCAGGCCCCATGCTTCAGCAGTCACACTTGTGGCCACTAGACGAATGAGGTAGTTGATATGAATATTACAATAACTACAAGATTTACTAATTGTTATCATAATCATACTTACTGTACCTACACATGAGGTCCCAAGGTACCATAAACGATTTTCAGGTCTGCTAAAGCTAAGATTGGCTTCGTTTCAGCTCCCGTGTTCATGTACGTCACTCCATTAACCTGTGTGCTCGTAATTAATTCGCGAACTAAAATGTTTGCAGCCAGCAGAAACTCGGGGGTTAAATCAAGCGATGTATAAGGTTGCAGCGGTTGAAGGTTACTGCAGTATTTTGCACAGGTGTTAACGTTAAAGAGTGTTCGTTAGTGTTCTAAACATACAATTTAAGCTATTTTCTTGAGAAGATCTCTAAAGAAAATAGCTCTCAAGAAAATAGCACTCTGAAGTACTGGTTTTTCTACTACTAAGTATGATTTAAAAATGGATTTCTAACCATTAAATCAATTTTTTTTAAACCTGGATAAAAATATCTTTAAAAAACTCAAAATTATTGTAACATTAGTGACCGAAATAAGTAGGTACTTATTAGCCGACCGAAGAGGGTAATATGTTTATCAGCCTATATATGTGTGTTTCTTCCTTTGTGGCACTCTAAGAGACCAAACGCGTTATTTTTAAATCTTAATTTAAAAATAATAAGAATCATAATATAGTAAGTTATATAAGATTTAAAAATAATATTTCTTATTTTTAAATCGATCGAATCGATTTGTCATTTCGAAGAACCGTCTTCGAAATGACAAATCATAAAAAAGTTAAAAAACAAAAGAGTTAAATCGTCCGTGAACTCTTTCCCATTATTTTACTGAAAAGCTGGAAATAAAACAAGTAATTACAAAAACAAAAAAAGTTCTTAAATATTGATCAAACCAATATTCTTATAAATGAATCAAATCGAAAAGTAAAAAATAAATTGGAGGAGAATAAGCTATCGAGAAGCTTATAATGTCTGTAGAAACTCATTGTAGATACGAAACAGTTTGAAATCAATTGCTGGTCTAAGCCCTCAGATCGCCATCTCAATCCATGAAAGGAAGCCAGCAATCCCGTACATCTGTACCTACATACAAGTGTTATTATTGTAGTCACAGATACTAATTAAGATTAAGCTTTAATGAAATCACTGGCGCCAACTAATTAGATATGGATCAAGCCTGTTCATACGGAGATAAATGAGAGCGATAGGATGAATGCGTACATTTATTTCACTATGGGTTTTTAACACCGCGATCGGATTTAAATGTGATTGGATTTCAATGGAGTTATATTTATAGTGGGCCTTTTGCGGGAATTAAATGTATCATTATGTTTATTGAACGAGCGAAATGTGGGTGTACTATTAGGTGCACGGTGCACCTCTGCCCATCCCTTGTTGGCAATATGCTCTCCCCCTATTATATTGGACTTAAACATAACTGGTGAAATGTAGGTGTACTAATAGGTACACGTCTGCCTAATCCTTCGCGGATTACAGGTGTGATGTTATGTTATAATTATCTTAATTAACGCTGTCCGTTATAATGTGGCTAACCTGATTTACCTCTCAATTTTCTCAAGCACGAGGTTGTGGGTTTAAAAAAAAATACCTACACGGTCAAAATGTATGGAACAGTAGGTTTTTTTTTTAATAACCGACGAAAAATTTCTATGTGTGGGAGTTCAGAATTGTACTTACTATGTGGTTTCCGTTTTCGCGAGGGTGTCCCTTCCATCCCGCATGCTTTTTAAAAGCACAAAAAAAATACAACAGCATCAATATCTCCAAAATAGAGTTCATCAAGTCAGCATCACTCAATTACTCATGTTGTTTTTCAAATTCCATCAGAAAATATCACGTTTTTTTTTATATAAAATTATGCATGCGTTTAGCAGTAAAGCAGTTAATGTAATTATTTACGACCAGCTTCCAGTTTAACCTAGATGAAATTAACTGAAACTAGGTTAAACTAGAAGTTGACCATTACGTAGAACCACAGGCTGGAAGTGTTTTAAATGTGTACAGCTAAAATAAGCTAAATTAAAAGAGCTAAATGTTTTATGGAACGAGAATGTGTTTATTTTATCAACAAAATGGTGCACTGCGTTTTTAGAGATTATTTTTTAATATTGGTTTCGAAACATCAGTAGTCGATGCGGGTGAAACCTGAAAGTCTGAACCAGTTAGTATCCATAAATTACGTCACACGTTAAGGGGTGGGGAGGGGGTCGACGAAGTGTGACATTGTGTGACAAGGGGTAGGTGGGTCCTAAATTTCGTGACGTCACATTAAAAAAAATCCAAGTATTAAAAACTACATTTGAACTATTAACGAAAAACTTGAAAATATTTCCAACTCCATCTCTATGAACATGCAAAATAACAAATTATGTGACGTCACACTAGGGAGGGGTAGTCTCACAAATGTGACCAGCTGTGAAAAGGACGGTGGGGGGGGGGGGGGGCTTGTCAAATAATCATGAAATTCGTGTGACGTAACTTATGGATGGACCCTTTTGCCTATATCTGTTGTGTTATTCTGAGTTGTGAAGGTCTGGTGGGCAGTCGCTCCGTGAAAAATATTAATATTCAGCTGTATCCGCGTTGACATGTAGCCGCCTCGAATATTTGGGCTAGGGGCTAGATGAAGTATGTCTTTAAATGTTTGGATTAATTTTCGTTCGCTGTTATTTTCCTAAATATGTATTTGAAATACTTTCCTGGCAAAAACAGGATCATGAAATAGTAGTATTTATTTGTCAATATTTCTGAAAATAAATCGGCTGAAACACTCCTCGGGACATTATAAAACCAAACACGAGAACCCTATATCTTCGCACATTACAGTAATTCGATTCTAACGCCGCCATTCCCGACATAACAGCTCCACAGACTTATTGAGAAAAAATACACGAGGCATTAGCTACCTATATCTCTTTATCTTTCCGCGGAAGTAGTAAAAGTCTCGTGAAAATAATGTATGGCATGTAAGCGGATAAGAAGCGGCTTAGAATGCGGGCGGCGCCGCGGGGTGAACGTAGTGCATTACGGGGCAAACTGATAAGAGACACTGCACCGATATCGCTGAAAGTTTGCATTAGGCGAGTGTTGCAGGCAGCTTGGTGTTCTGTTAAAGCCATGAATATACCGACGGTACAGTTGTCAACTACAAGTAACGGCTCATTCACACGAGGACGATTCGTTTTTTTTTATGGGTCGCCTTTTTTCACGATTCGTCATTTTTTTTACTGCGGCAATGCTTTTTATATGCCCATGTTCATACGCATCACGAATCGCGAAAAAAAATCACGTATCATCTTTTAAAAATTATATTCGTCAAAAAATCACGAATCGTGTTTTTTGTGACAAATTTGCTGATGTGCTCGTCACCAAAAAATCACGAAACGAATGTGAACATAAATTATTTTTTTTTGCCGAATCGTGATAAAACACGATTCCATAGGCAATGTGAATGTTCATCCGTCAGGACATATCGTGTTTAATGACGAATCCTCAATGACGGAAGCCGTGTGGATGAGCTCTAAGTGAAATTTTGTCAGTTTTGACTTAAATACATAAACATTAGGTACTACATATTTTCTGGTAACACATACTGTGGCAAAATATTGTATCTGTGACATAACAAATAAAGAAGACCGACAAATCGTTTTCGGCGTAACTGCAAAATATACAATTACTACAGAAGCAAATGAATCAATGTTCGCCTCAACAATTTGAGATTTTCAGATTGGCGAGTTGACTTCTGTCTGATCCGACGATATACTACCGGCGCGATGACTGGACAAGACAGTATCACGATAACTATGATAGAAAAGTACATTATGTATTGGAGAGACATATTATTCAAGTTACCGAAAAGCTTTATCAATCCTGTTGAAAGCCGTTATAGAAATACGTTACGCTCTAAAACCTATGGCCACTTATCTAGGTTGGCTCAAGACCAGTAGTGGCGTTACGGTAGGGCGCGGTTGGGCGACCGCCCAGGGCGCCGGACCTAAAGGGGCGCCGCTCATTGAGCGAGGCCTACTTACTCATACATTTCCAAATTTTTGTGAAAAATTTGCTAAGTCCGTTGTCAAATTAGTGCCATTCATGACGCTTTAATTACTTTGGCTATTGATACACAGAGATATGATGTTCAAGTCTCTCATGAGGCTACTACTCTAGCCGAACAGTTAAAAGATTTCAGCTTTATAGTTTCATTGGTTGTTTGGTATGACATATATTTTCAAATTAATGTTGTTAGTAAATCTCTACAATCAACAGAAATGGATCTCTGCAAATGCACAGAAATGTTGAAAAATTGCTGTAAATTCTTGTAACATTATAGAAATACAGGCTTTCAAAGCGCCGTTTTAACTGCGAAGGAATTGGCTGAAGAACTTTAAATTGAACCTGTGTTTAGAGCCACAACAAGAATTCGACGTGTTAAGCGTCAGGCTGGTGAAAATGCCCGCGATGAACCTATAAATTGTCCAGAAAAAAAAAATTGAGGTTGAATTTTTCAACTGTCGTTTGGGCACCGCATTAATTTCAGTCAATAAAAGATTCAAACAATTAAATGATTACTCGGAATCTTGGTCTTACCTAAACAATATAAAACAGATTCCAGAGAAACCCGACCTTGTCAAACTCTGTGGTGATCTCCAATTGAAATTAACTGTAGACTCTAAATCAGATATACATAGATGGTTGTATGCTGTGTGATGAAACCATAAGTCTGAAATCTTTTTCGCCTGATCAGAATGTGGTCAATCCTGTTTATGATTTAAATTTTATCACAGACCGCAACTTACAAGAACTCTACCTCAATGTATGGATAGAATTGCGAATATTATTAACTATACCTACCCGTAACGGTTGCTAGTGGGGAGAGGAGTTTTTTTAAGCTTAAGCTGATAAAAACCTATCTGCGATCGACAATGTGTCAACTAAGATTGACAAACTTAGCAACTAGGTATGTCCCGTGGGTATGTCAATCGAAAATGAAATTGCTGAAAACATCGACTTTGATAACTTAATAAAAGATTTCGCCGATAGAAAGGCTAGAAAAGTCAAATTTTATTAGTTTTTCTAAATAAATGATTATTTTTTAATAAATAGTTATTTCATTATATCCTTTGCCTTTTTTCGTATAGGTCTGAATAGCAGTTAGGGGGCGCCGTAGAAATCTTGCCCAGGGCGCTGGTATTGCTAAAACCGGCACTGCTCAAGACAGCTACTTGGATCAACTGGTTACTTAGACTGAATAATTTGACAAACACATAAGAAACCGAGTGGATATTCAGGTATCGTCAGTCCAAGCGACGTCGTCGGATAATGGTATTGTACTTTTGTTTTTTTAAGAAGGTCCAAACAATTTCCTCTGCAGAATAGCGGCGCTCAAATACAACATTGGAACATCATCATTGCACGCAAATGTGGCGAACACAACACGTAGGTACCTACCGTGCGATGGTGTATACTGCGAAGATTGACTTTAATTTATTGTATAAGATCTAATATTTCAAGTTACCCAACAATATATCATAAATAAGGTAAAGTTCAC
Organism: Standfussiana lucernea; assembly: GCA_964057025.1. Taxonomy (NCBI): domain Eukaryota; kingdom Metazoa; phylum Arthropoda; class Insecta; order Lepidoptera; family Noctuidae; genus Standfussiana; species Standfussiana lucernea. Next base: position 15,894,975 of record OZ059785.1, read on the forward strand.
ACCCGATAACACATGCGAGGTAATAAGTTGTGATTAGGAGTAATATAAAGTGAACATCGCCCCCACAGGGCACACGAGTGAGTGAGCTCAGCATTGATGTGATTACCGCGTTACCCCCAAACGGACCCGTTCTACCGATCAATGGGGGACTTCTCTAGTCCTCAGTGTGGACGAATTTACGCCTGCGGGCTGTCATAATATGTTTATAATGGAACAACTTGTTGATGGATAATGCAATATTGTTTTGACTCTTACCTCCCACGAGTTTACAGTCATTGCGCACTAAACATGGTGACATTATGGCCATTTCCTTTTTCCTTTGAAAGAATTGTCATTGAAAATACTAATGGACGTATGAGATCTAGCTAAGACGTGTCGTGTAACTCAGTAACTGCGTTATAGAGGTCATATAGCTGTCTATAATAATATGACCTCCATAACGCAGTTACTGGTCAATCCATGTAAAATACTGGTATTCAGCTGCAACCGGTTAGACTGGAAGATACAGCGTTTTCCCAACTATGATACGTATTTGTAGGCGGCGCGGCGTAGCAACCATGGGATTTTTCACTTTCAGAAAATGTTTTCAGAACTACGTAAGAAATGGTATGTACAATAGTTTGTAAGTTAGTAACGTCAACTACTACGTATCAACTGGGTGTAAAGGTCAGATAGCGTGGCAGACTGACCTATTAGTAGGTAAATAATGGTTAAACTTGACCCATAACTATGATTCATATCAGTTTACTTGCAAGTTCTTCATAAGTTTTTTCTTCCCAAAGAAACATCATTTAGCGAACTTATAGAAAACTTGCTTTTGCCTTGCGGCTTCACCCGTATGGAGCTTAGATACTATCCGAGGTAGGTAGTATCGCGATAATAAGTTTCTCTGTGTCCTAACCTAGGTCATACTCTACCTGGGCGCCAAATTTCATCGAAATTCCTTCAGCCCTTAAGGTGGGACAGAATTACTTTTGTGTTTACAATATTAGTGCTTATGTACCTATGGATGTGTCTTCCCGATACTCATAACATATTTAATGGTTAACAATGAAACTCGTGTACTATTTCCCATCTAAACCCACACTATACCGTGGCCAAGGATATGTGCTCAAGGGGAAAATTGAGCCTTACGCCGCCATTGTGTCGTGCGGCAGAGGGAACTAATATTTATTACCCCCTGTAGCCACACTGTGTTTACATGATATTGAACGTAATTGCGTTGCGTGGGGATAAAATAATATATTAATAATATATTATTGGGTTTTCCTTAGGTAGACGAAAAGTGGAGGCGAGTACTTATGTCAGATCTTAAATTTCCACACTGACGCACATGCGTAGCCTAAAACGCTGGATCTAGATGCATGAAATGCTGCACTAGTGTATTATAGTTACTTTCTTGACGAACTTGAGCACTAAATTCAGCCCCTAACGGGCTTAGGGGATTTTTAATGGAAATTCGTAATTTTTGCCAATGGGAAAACCTTTTGAGCGCACGGCTTGTAGATTTTAAAACGGTTGCCAACGCCCTAGAATGATACGTACCTTAAATATGTCAAAGTTCGAAGACTTTTGGTAACAGCTTCAACCTTCTAAGTTATTTACTGTCTAAAGTCTCCTTCAATTCTTGTTTAAATTATAACAATATCTTTAGTTAACTTCAGCCACTCCTTACAGAATCAAACCCATTATGAATGTAAACCACTCAACTAAACAAAAGCCAGTAAGAAAATCAATGATATTCCATCAAATATGGCGCTAAGTCCATTAAGCGATCTCAACTAAATTAAACACTGCTCCGAAACTAAAATAAACCACAAATACACGAAAGTAAATACCAGTAAGTGCACGAACAGTATAGATAAACGTTTGTTTAAAAGAAAATCTCGGTTCTGGATCCGTAAGATCCGTTATATTGCATAGCTTGCAACCTCGGAGTCCGAGCTCTTGAAATAGAAACAGATTTCTACTTCCCGTGTCGCGATTTGCATGAGAAAAGGCTAGTTCCTGCTGTACCCGCTGTGCTAGAAGTTCCCCAGTTCTAGTTTTTAGCAAGGATAATAGACGTTATATTATAATGTACTGAGAGTAATCGCGTGTGATTTGTTCACTTGGGAATATCGCGTAAGTGATATTTGTTGTGCCACTAAGTGTTATGGGTTTTGGCGGTTAAACTGAAATTTTTCTAGCTATCTTGTGAAACATATTTAAGTATTTAATTAGAGAACTGATTTATCACGTTAAGTTGGTACTTCGTCCTGTGATTTTTCGTTTTCTTTAGATTGATTGCAATTTGTAAACAGCCTTCAAAAGTTTAATCATATATTTAGATTGTTTTCGTCGTAACTTTCATGTGCATAAGTAGTCGTTGGTAGGTTGGTTGGTAGAATTACTTCGATTATTCAGACTTCGAGATTCAGGTTTTATAGTTCGATTTACAGTCTCTCATTTTATGGTTCATTGTAGTTTTGTAGCTTTATCGCTTAAAACTTTTAATGGTTTCGAACGAAATTAATCCTTTTAGTGTAGTTTAATAGAACTTAAGGCCAAATATCGTATTTAATACGAAGCTAGAAACTTGAAATTAGATCATTTATTTCGTATTGGTTTTAATCTACAAATTAGATCCGAAATGATATATTGTTTGCTGCCTAACTTTTCTACTTGCACAAATCATAAAATAAAAAAAAGGTTGCGACGAATTGAGAACCTCCTCCTTTTTGAAGTCGGTTAAAAATAGAATACAACCCTCTTTACTACGTAGGTACACCATATGTATTACAGAAATAAATGTACTAACTCCACAATACTAATATTAATCTTCCCCCAACCTGTACAACACAGTACCAAAATAAGAATAAAAATATGAACAATTACGGGGCGCAAAAAAAATCGTCCACATCGCTGTCACTAGGAAAAGTGCCCAGAAAGCTGGCAGGATTGCCACGTTGGATGGCAATGCTGATTCTTTGGCCAAAAAAAATGCCAGCCCTCTGGTCACGTGAAGAGTCGACCAATCGCTTGGCGATATCCCAATAATACTAATATTAGTTTGTAAATAACGTAAATATTTTGATGATTTAAATCGTATATTAAATAATGATTTTTACACACCGTACCTACCTACAACATATATGATATACCCATAAATATCCCAATGGTACAACATTCAAAGATGCGTAGTCTCGAAGTGGTTTGTCATGTCAGGAGCGACGCAATTACCGCGACATTCGGCGGAGCCTGCTCCCGGCTCCCGACGCAAAAACGAGCCTGCGACCGAAAATTGCAACGGCCATCTTTGGCACAATTACCACTTTTTATCCGTTACACAGTAACTGCATTTTTGAAGGCAAAAAAAATTGTTTCATCAGACCATACATCAAGAACTCGTATGATGGAATTTGAGCTCAAAAACTTTTCGGCAGATTGCTGTTTTATTTTTTTTGGAGCTTTGCTTTTGCGCCGTATTTTTGGTTTTATTTTTATTGTTTGGCGGTTAATGTGATTATGGTTTTAATGACATTTTTATTTTTAGGCAAAAAATATTTTGAAATTGATGTGCGTAGTCTCCCACCTCTACCCCGTCTGTCGGGAATATTTGAGATCGAACATTTTGTTTGTTATCGGCGCAACGTGTTATGGCTACATAATATAATAATATTACATCCCAAATACATAAAATATGAAGGTACCGAACTAAGTGATTGATCCCTTGCTACCTGTCCATTTATCTCTACGAAAATAACGTTGTGTTCAGTCCCAAATGCCAGGGACGAAGTGTATCAAAACAAATACATAGACAATGTATGCATAAACTTATGTATGTATGGTAGCTGGGTTCAGTAACTAAACGAAACTTGTACAACTTCGGCGATTAATTACATAATTAGATGCTCACTACACGTAAAGCTGCTAGCTAAATTGTCTTTACGTAAAACTTGGTGAGTTAGGGGTGAGGCTAAACGAGCGCAATTATGCGAGTCGCGTAATTCGGTTTCATTGCAATGCATTATACAATATGCATAAGACCGAATTACGCGAGCATAATAACAAGGGCTCATTTTACGTCGTCGCGTGACACAAACCAGACTTTCGTACGAAACCGAATGTAGCGTAAATTACGCGGCTCATAATTTTGCCTACGTTCGTTTGGCCTCACCCTTAGTGCGTAAGCTCGAATCCACACGGTAACAGTATACAAAACGTTTGGCTTCTGCTGCCGTGCACCGAACGAGTTTGCTTTGCGCCCGTCCGACTGGCTTAAAAGGTCGGTATGAAAACATTTAGGCGCCTAAGTAAATAAAAGTGAAAACGACTTCACTTGCGTGTACCTACCATTATTGTCGGCTAAGCTCGACGTCCGCTTACTCCTTTAAACGTCACTTTGACTTCAAAAAGGTGTAAGTTTGCTATTATGTTTTCATAAAGAACCTTCTCTTTTGTCGAAATAGGTTAAGAGCTGGATATACGCCAATGACCTTGGTCATGTGGGCGTTTCGACGATAAAGCCCCCCGCGTGCGCCTCGATTACGTAAAAAAATCCATATAAATAATTAAGAAAGTTATTGGCAAAAATAAGCCAAAGGTCCCCTCGGCATTACTTAATATAATATATTGATGGCAATAAAAAGATCCTATGATTGATAGTTTAGGAGAAAAATGGTAGTTAGTTACAAAAACAGAGGCTACTTTGCGTATTTATTTATGATGTTTAAATTATATTTTTAATTTTTTTAAAGCCAAGAGGACATGCTTTACATTGTGTAGATTAATATATATTTTTTGGAAAAAACATCCGGTGATGGTTACGGAACAAAAAGGTTCTAATGTATCCTAAATGAAGCTCGATTCACGTATATCCACGCCTTAAAAGCGTTCAACTTTTTCTCTGCTGAGCATGAGGTTCAGGGTTTGACTACCAGGTTGGGCAAAATGTTTTTGGGTTTGTCCATCAGGAAATTCTCAGTAGCAGCCACGGAGTCGGAGTGAATTTCTTCCAGTTGATGGCAATAGGCTAGCCTCGATATTACACTGACGAAATATGGCAGTACTATTAGGTTCATCCCTCGGGGATTATAAGCGTGATGTTTATTTGGATGAAGGTTTTGAATAAAAAATAATCGCCATACCTTTAATTCCCCAAGGAGACCCTCGAAGGGTACCTTCGATCGATTATGGTATCTACATTCGGGGGTCGTTGACAGCCGATACAAGGCGAGGCACCCGTGAGTTTCAAATACATGAAAATGTAGAGGAAAAATCTATCTAGAACGTGGTTTCGAAACACTTAAACACCTGCCAGTAACCGCGACTGCTACCATTAGTTTAATGAAACAGCAACTTTCAAACGTCTCGAGTTTAATTTATATTACTTAAATATAGATTTTAATGTACTTAAAATAGAAGCAGGTATCTAATAAGCTTATGGTAAGCTTAAATAATATCATAAAAATTATTAAAATTAAAGATATTCGGTCACCAAAGTATACGTCGTCCATCATCTGCTAAAGTGTCTTATAAGACCGATAATTTTTTTTTAAACTTGCTGATGATGGCAAGTTATGTAATTATTTTAGCCCAATAATATTACCTAACACTATATGTTTTCATCGGTAATTTTAAAAAAAAACAGGTGTTCACTGGTAAAATAAATGGCACAGCAGATTTTTTTTTAAATTATCGATGAAATATGCCCATGTGGGGATGTTCAGAATGATGTACTTAAGTACTGATTACCTGGTGCGTGGGGGTCCCTTCCACCTGTGACCTTCCACACTTGAGAGATCCCTGAAATGGAGGGCACAATTTAAATTATTTAACGTGGTTTATTAAGTCGTTGACTAGTATAAGCGTAGCGGAATGGTGTGGAAACGACATCATGAGCGTGATAACCGCGTGGTGAACAACATTTGACATGGCCGTCGCACGCAATGTGCCCGCTAGGCAATTGATTGGTTGCCACTTGCCACTCAACCTAGCTCAGAGGTTTCTTAACGGCTGGAATAAGGATTTAACAATACCAGTTTTCTTCGGAGGAGTAGGCAGACGTATTTCTTTTTTGGGACAAGCCCGCCACACCAATCCCAAACCACTGCAACTCCCGACAGCCAGAATCAACAATGACGACCACCAGAAAAGCGCCGAGACAAGGAAGCGCGACGAAGTTCCAGAGTAACGATTGAACTGTCAGCAGACGTATACCAAGTACATAATATACAGTCACATAGCTTAAGTTCCATGTAATAAAAGTGAACCAGAGAACAAATTCTGACTCCGGGTTGTTGCCGAGTAATTCCTGATAGCAAAACCTACTTTGCCAGATCAGAGAATCGAAACCAGGATCTTATGGGTTCGATTTCTCATTTCGATTGCACACGGTTTCTCATGCGGCCACTAGTAGGTGGTCTAAAGAAGAATTTCAACGGATTTGTATGAAAACAGTTGCTGCACAATGTTGTGAGACCTAATTAGGTTGGTTTTTGTGAAAGATTCATACAATTTTTTTTGCACAGAAGCTTTTCTTGGCCATAAATTATTATGCAAGTAACTCCACTTTGGTAAACAGTTTCCCGTCAGCAGCCTGAAAAAAAAAAAAAAAAAAAAACAAGATTCTCGGTGCTGACCGTCGAGGAAATGGTAATGACAACATCATTTCATAATTGAAACAGCAGAAATACATTTCAGGTTATTATTTCTTAATTAACCTACGAAAGATGACATAACACAAGTTATTTTAATCATAGAAACTGGCTTTTTTCGCCTATTACAGAATTACTCACAGGAGTTATAAAAAATGCGTTGCGAATTCTTAAATAACGCTCAGTGTGGTTATTTTAAAACTAAAACATAGACTATCTATATAAGATCTGTAAACAGATGAAGGTAGATAAAAAACAGACCAACATACATGAATAAAATAAACTAGTTTTTTCTCTAATCACTTTGCATAGATTTTTTTTTAAGTAAAAGAATTGCAATTCAGACTTAATCTAAACCAGTTTAAAGTTATTAGATTTATTTTAATTGGGCTAATTTTAATCTTGAATTTGACTTACCATGAAATATAAAAAGTAAAACCATTACCTAAGTTATGTAGACACCTAGATTCATGGTGCTTAAGCGTGTGACAGAAAGAGAGTAGTCACCATATCAAGGCCATGACTAGGATTAATGACAAAACAAGCTAATGAAATAAATTAATCAGTCGGTTAATTACATCATTTAAAATTCGAAATCACGCACAACATCATCATTCTCCTGCCCTTATCCCAATTTATTTGGTGTCGGCACAGCATGTCTTCTTCGTCCATACTTCTCTATTACTCGTTATCTCAACAATCAAAGAAAAATCCGGCGACTCAGATAATATTATGTATACACAGTCGGGTATCGCTTAGCGTTCGGAATTCGCGTAGAGTCGGCGTCGTTATCACACTAGTCAATATTCGTCAAATTAGCATTGATGCAAGGCGGCGAGGTCAACGACCCTGTTCGGCAAGCGTGGGAGCGTGCGCGGGCGCTGTTTTTGCAACTACCCGACTAACTACCCGAGTGGCCGAGCGCGGCCCGACAGGTAGCCCGCACCCGAATCTTAAGTATTCCACACTGGTCCCGCTTCGGGAATTATTCATTGGAACTGAAGAGAATATTGTAACGTTTCTTTGTTCGACGAAACCAAGATGAAGAAACCTTTCAGAAGAAATGACTGACACCCAAAACTAGAACTAGACGAGCGAGCAGATAGGCTCTTGCAAGCCAAGATTACGATTTGATTTGCGTTGCCCCGTCTATTCTAATTATATTTATATGTCATTGCCAGAAACATACTTTGTATTACGACAAAGCTCTAAAGAAATAGCTTTATATTTTCATCTAGCTTTTGAAAGCACAATCTTGCTTCCATAAAATATGAACGCAGAAAATTCTAAAAATTAAACGCCCGATTTCACACACGATCCTTTATAAAAACGAGCATGTAATGTATTACCTAAGCGCTTAAGTGATGCCTATCTGAAGCCTCTCTTAGTTTGAGTTCGCTCAACAGCTTTTTAAAAGGCCTGATTAGTTCAGTCGTTCAATGGGGAGCTTGGAGGCAGGCCAAATGGGATGAAACGTCAGACAAACTGCGCATTTGATATAAACCAGTACAACACAGGTTTAATAATGAGCTGTGAGTCGGTTTTTCTGCTATTATAATGCTTTATTTGGTGTTTTTAATTAGGTGTTGCTTGATTTGTTGACTGTTAGTTGAGGAAGATTTTTTGAGTTTTGGTATTGGCGATCGTGTCGCTTGTTACGTTTTATGCAGGATTTTATGTCATTAGTACTTAATCATTAATTATATTTTAGCTGACACGACAGACGTTGTGTTGTCCTGTCAAGTTTCACTATTTTCCGGGCAACTTTTTAATTTTTTTGTTACTCTAAAATCTTTGATTAAATACCTATGTATTTGGTTTAGATATCTTTAGTAACCTATGGTTGTATTGTTGTAATATCACTCCTATTTGTAAAATAATAAATTAGAGCTTCTGAATGGTTCAGTCGCAGAATGTACCTTTCGCAAAATGTACCCCATACGCAAAACGTACCTTTCTCAAAACGTACCTTTCTCAAAACGTACCTTTCTCAAAACGTACCTTTCTCAAAATGCACCTTTCTCATAATGCACCTTTCGCAAAATGTACCTTTTTTCTACATCCTCTTTTACAGTGCTACAGCTGTAATGAAAAGGCTAATTAGGGATTGATTTTATTAATAATCAAATCATAATTGAAATAACATCACAAAAGTCGAATGAAACCATATCTTTTTACTCGTATTCATCTGTCCACCGAATAAAATTAAGTGATTAAATGAGTATCTTTATAAATTGAGAAGGAATATCACCTAATGCCGAATTTAATAAACAGAAAAAAAACTTATTTCTAGTATTTCGTTATAATCTTATTTTTTATCAAATTTGCACTAAGCAAATTATACATAAGGTTAGTAAAATAATATTTATAAATGGTGTTGTATCTCGTTAACAGTTTTATGCCATTTAGTTTGTTTGTTTTTTTTTTTAATTTCGTTGTTAGGATTTATTAGATAGTTTAAAAATATTCCTATGAACTAGTAACTAGCGTTTTCATTTATTGTCGTATTGTCGGCGCCACGTTGTATACTGTTTAATTTATACGGAGAACAAGTGACAATATTTTATTTCCTTAGAACTAATATTTACTTTGATAAAAAATAAGATTATAACGAAATACTAGAAATAAGTTTTTTTTCTGTTTATTAAATTCGGCATTAGGTGATATTCCTTCTCAATTTATAAAGACACTCATTTAATCACTTAATTTTATTCGGTGGACAGATGAATACGAGTAAAAAGATATGGTTTCATTCGACTTTTGTGATGTTATTTCAATTAAGATTTGATTACTAATAAAATCAATCCCTAATTAGCCTTTTCATTACAGCTGTAGCACTGTAAAAGAGAATGTAGAAAAAAGGTACATTTTGCGAAAGGTGCATTATGAGAAAGGTGCATTTTGAGAAAGGTACGTTTTGAGAAAGGTACGTTTTGCGTATGGGGTACATTTTGCGAAAGGTACATTCTGCGACTGAACCCTCATTTGATCAAGTTCTTCGAGTTATTTGGCTTACATAATTTTATCTTACGTACTTCACTCAAACAAACCGTACTACATGTCTACACGTTGTACAAGAAATAAGCCCCCGTCACTAAACGTCTGTTCACGAACGAATAAGTCTAGACTTGTAGAAACTTGTTGAGGCTGTACAGTGCATAAGCTCTTCTCACTCACTACATAGAATTAAATCAATAGTGACCTCGAGACAGCCTTCCTGAGATAGGGTTTCACTTTGAGTTTTCAGAAGTTGAAGTATAGAGACTAACTCAAACTGATTTTTATTTTTATCAGCTTGCATTTTTCGTAATCTTTTCATCTTTCTATCTATCTCGTCATCATCATTCCATCTTCTATCCATCTAGGATCCTATGGCCCAAGATAGATACAAGTAGCCTTAATAATACTTATTTTAACCTAAGCACACAGAAAAGAGAGAGCTACTTAAAATTAATCGCATTTTTCAGGTACCTAGCTTTAACTTTCGAATCTTAATTCCCGTGCATTATTTACACAAATGAAGTAAAACGAAGACCTAACCAGTTATACGTCATGTTCGTTATAAACAAAATCGTTATAAACAAAAAGAAAAGAAAAAGAACAAGGATCTAAATTGCGAAGTGCAGTTTCTCGGGACTCATGCGCAGCGCGACACACTTGGTTGCGGCGACGCGACGTCCACACTTTCATGCTAAACCTGTTTATGTGCAAACACTCACACACACACATAAACGAACACCGCGAGTGTGTGTGCAGCCTTTGTCGTTCCTAAATCAAATTGCACTCGAACGTTTAAAACTAATACATTTGAATAAGTCAAGAAACCGATTAAGGACCATTCGGCCAGTTTCGCGTGATGGCGTCGGTCAAGTAAAACGTTAGTTTTAATACTTTGTAACAGGTATACCTCAATGTTTGTAACTGTTAAACAACATAAAACATTATTTAAGCGTAACAACGTATTTATTATGTATCGACAAACCGTGACTAAACTAATAAAATTGTTCGTGAGAACCTAACGTTTTTTAATTGCTGATTGATAGTAATTTGAACAAAAAAGTTTTTACTCTGATGTCATTCGGTTAAATAACTAAACGGTGTGTATTCCATTGTTTTGATATAAGTAACTAATATCGTCAATTTGGTTAAACTAATTTTCAAAATTATGTTTTTTATTAACTCACTAAATACAACTCTTTCTTGATCTCAGTTCTTTGGATTCAGGGCTAATGTTCGAAACTAAAACCGGGTCGTCGGTTTTATCCAGCTTGTCATGCGATCTTCTCTGGCTGTGTCAGGGCTCCATATAATGGCCATTTGGCCCACAGGAATGAATATTTCAATATTATGTATTTTATTTCCTCAATAACTAAAACTGTTTGTAACTCCCTCCGGTATTTATGAAAATGCCTCCAACTAAAGTGTTGTAAACAATAAATCTCCATTTCATTAAGTAACACAATGGGCTAGTTTTTCATTGTCCTACTTAAAAACTTTGTATTGTAGGTAATAACGGCATTACAATAGAAAAGTTTCAACTTCCTTCTATACAGGTGCGACGGTGGAATACTAAAGCAAAAGCTCTTTTTTGTAACATTATGTAACTGGCTTCAGTACGCCAATAAAGTGCTTAAAAAAAAAGAAGAGAACAGCTGTAAAAATTTTAAATGTTAATGTTTTTCCCGCCAATAATTTGCACCACAGATTATAGAAGCCAATTATAACGGCTTGGATACACGAGTCCAATACAATTCTGATCGTTTAGCCGTGTGTATTCGAGGTACCTATTTACATAAATGCCAGCTACGCTAAATGATTTTATCTAGTTGCGACATGGTTCTCAAAATGCTGTGCATTACTGACGGCCCGCCATTTCCAATGATCCCGGGCCTCATATAGACGTTTTTACTTCGCGTTTCGCTTTAACAAGGTCATAGATTAGCTTATCGTGAACGTGATATTGCTGAAAAGGGAGTGTTGGATGATATTGGGAGATGTTAATGGAATGGCAGGGACTAAATATAGATGTAGCTCGGTACACTGAATGGGTGTTTTGCTCAAGCATTTAATATAATGAAGGTGTAAGTTGGGATGTCATTGGATAGAAAATTGTCTTTGGAATTTGATACCACAACAACAATTAGCTTGATTTAAATAAAATTCCAATATTTAATTAAACATTAACCATCGTTCTGAACAATCGCTGAAACAATCGCTGTCCTTTTTAGCGAGTTTACGAAACAAAAGAACGTTTATGTTCAAACGAAAACTTATTCAATGAAAATTGATTCGGTATCCCAGAGATTACAGCCCGTTCACACGACGACGATACCTTTTTTTGACGTATCGTCTTTTTTCACGATCCGTCATTTTTTTTCGACGGCGGCAATGCTTTGCCCTTGTTCACACGCAATCACGAATCGTGAAAAATGGTGTAAATCACGTATCGTCTTTTAAAAATCAGGTACGTCAAAAAACAGGAATCGTGAATTGTTTGAGACGGATTCGCTGATGCGCTCGCTTCCGAAAAATTATGGAACCAATGTGAACACTTCGTTGCCAGATAAAACACGATTCCGTATGAAATGTGAACGTCCATCCGTCATGACATATCGTGTTTTATGACGGACCGTCAATGACGGAAGCCGTGTGAATGAGCTCTTAGACAAACATTTACAAGGAGGCAGATAAACATCAAACAACAAACGTTTTACATCAAAGGAAAACATCTTTCTTGAACAATAGGGATCCGTAACCGGAAGGATTGAATTAGCTAATTCCTAAAAGTTACCAACACGGATTTGAAGAAAAACTCATAGAGTCATCATTTTCCTGCCTTTGTCACATTTTACTAGGGGTGGACGCAACACCTTATTTCTTCTATTCTCCAGTGAGCCGTCACACTATCATATAAGTACTCCTTCGTCTTTCAAATCATTCCTCCCATCACAATAATTCATCTTTCTTTTCTTTGGCCACATAAGTTTCGATTTGAAGAAAAACCTGAAGAAATCTCTCTTAAGTGATAAAGGACCTTAGACACTCACTTGTTCACATAAAACATAAGATGTAGCAAAAAGGACATGGCACGGAGCTTGTATGTTAGCCTTAGTACACATGGTGTGTTTATTGAGTCATTCATCTAAGTCCCGGCGCGGCGGTGCGCACCTGACCTAGCCAACCTTTCTACATTTTTTCCACGTTTTTATCTATCGAGTGTGACAGCGGTCCTCCAGAGCTTACTTGGCGTTTACACGAGGCTTACCAACTTAAAGTAATCCATTCGATCTACTAAGAAAATACCTACCTTTCTTTCTATGTTTTATCCTTTTGCGAGTACATTGCGTGGTTTATATACTTACGAGTTGACTGATTCGTTGGTCTACTGGTTGCGAGCACGGCTGCTTAGTATGTGGTCCTGGGAGGCATTCCCAGTGTTTTTTTTCGGTTTTGCATCAGTAATTCCGCAGTAGCCAACGGAGTCTGGATTTGTTTCGCCCCCTATTACATGGGACTTAAACAAAACTAACATAATGTGGGAGTACTATTAGGTATACCTCTGCTTTAACCTTCGAGTATAAAAGGCGTGATGTTATGTAAGGTTTAAGTCAAACTTGCTCGTTTGGCGCTGGAACGGCGCAATGGTTATTAAATTGAAGTGTGAAACTTCGTGAGTGCAATGCAATGCTGGAACTATTCTAATACGGGTTGACTAAGTCGTTATTACGGTCGTGTAGCTAGATGTAATTATTGTTATTGTGCTATTTAGATTGATAAAGTTTTCCACATTATTTGGTGGTGCTAAAAGTAGTTAGACGACGAATCAAGCCAAAACTAATTAAGGTTACAAATCATTATCATTCTCCTGAGCATATCCCAATTTATTTAGGGTCAGCGCAGCATGTCTTCTTCCATACTTCTCTATTACTTATTATCTTAGCAGTTACCTCCTTTCTATATTAAAATAATTAAAAAAAACATTGATAGATGAGCACCCCAAGTGCGTAACACACTGCCAATCACAATTCCAAGAATTTTGAAGGGAATAATAATAAATGTCGTCACAGAAAACTTCGTCTGCTCAGCGTTGTGATATGAATAATAATTTAATAGATTGCCAAATTAAATGGCATAGGGGTTGTAGGAGAGTTACGCATTGATTCAGCTGGTCTTCGTAAAACCACGTAAGATATCAGAAAGCCTTTCATACATGTACCTACTTATAATAATGGATTTGTAGTACACAACATCAGAATGAGATAATGAGAACACACTAATCAGATTCAAGATTCACAAATTATATGTACCCTTAATTACTTACATAATACCTCATAAACTCACGCCCAAACTTTTTCCCATAGATGGGGGTAAGCAGTAACTGAAATGACACAAAGCCACCAGCACAACTATAAATTATACAAAACTAATTTACAGAATAACAGAATTCTGAAGTAAGTCTCAAAGGACCACTAGTTGCACTTCGCAACCTGTAGCAAGTCAGTTCGACGCGAACGAATAGACTTTACACAAAGTCAGAGAAACAAAACAGTAAAACTAAAATAGGAAACGTAAATTTTACTAAATTCACGGACGGTTGTACTTGTAGCGGCAAATTCGAGCTTGCATTCAGCCAAGCAAGATTCATAGAGCCAAAGTTAAGCTTAAGAAATTCAAATTCAAAATATTTCACTTCACATAAACCTACCTAACTCTAAGTGCCGAAACGTCAAACCATAGATATAGACGCACGCACGCTTCGTGTTGGATAAGAACCGGCAACAAACTTCATGGTTACGTTTCGTTTTACGCTAAAGTTGCAATCTCAACTAATTGAATTTGAGTGGACGCCTCACACAATCGGGGTGGAGCGAGGTGCATGCCACATAAAGATGTTTTATTATGCACATGTGTGCTGTGTGACAAGTGCAGCGAACGAATGCTGTGGGGTTGGGACATGGTGATGGGGTGAAGCGGAGTCAATCTGAAGGGGCGATCTTCTTCATAGCGGATCGATTACAAAAATTTCAAATATGTCTGGCTCAAAATTCTGCTACGGACTTTTTCACAGATGGAGTCATCATGAACAGGAGACAGGGCATGTGGCGCAAGATGGAAAGTGGGGCGGTTGTCTGTGGGGAGACGCCGCAGACGTACTTGAGATCTGAGCCGCAGATATTGACATCCAATGGTAAGACCAGCCATAGAACTGCGTCGTTGGTCTGGTGGTCCCAACCGTATAGTTGAGCATGAGTTCTGGGGTTATTTATCAGGTTGGAGAAAATGCCATTCATGACTTTCTCAGTAACCGTCTGGAGTCTAGATTTGTGCCCAGTTGATGGTAATGTGCTTGCTTGTTTAAATCCCATATAGGCTTCGTGGGACTTTGTTAACACAATTGTAATAGAAAATCTTAATTCCTTAACGTAACATAAGTATGCATAAAATTAGATAAACTGAAAAATTTGCAAATTTATAACCGAACCCGGCTGGGTTTAAGACTAAATAGGGCAAAGTAGAAAATATTGCTTTTCTAAAGTTAAAGTTGTAAATATAGTGACGATTTTGAGCCTTAGTAAGATTACTTTAAAGGTAGGGCAAAACGATTTCGTGTTTATTAAACTTTCTTATTACTGGAATTTTACTTAACTATTATAATAAAAAAGTAATATAACCATTGGTTCCCCCATTTATTGCGAAATTTACTTAAACTAATCTGGAAAACGTTCATAGCATGGTTTCAACAAAGAAAAGCATTGGACAGTAAGATTAAATTCCTACCTTCGTTACTCTTGCAATCTATATTTAATATTACCAGATTAGCAGTCTGTTGTCTCGGAAACTAACTAGATTAAAACAATGAGCTTTGTAAAACTGTGTAAACATAAGCGACGGCGTTGTTCGTTCAAAAATTAACTACAGGTTCAGGGTGTTGGAGATATCAAAGAATATTTAATTAATGATGGTCCCTTAAAGTATATCAAGTTGTCAACGCTACATGCCGCATTAAACATTTTACTAAGGTGGGTGGACCATGGAAGGCCATGCTCCTTCGAAGGCCAATTATTAAAATTTCGTAGTTATTGCCATGTGATGACAAATTCCTTCTATCTACATAAACATCCATCGAACTAGAAATCACAGACGCGGCGGTGAATCGCTCGCGCCACTATTTTGGCAGTACGGTCCCTTGCTTCATTGATATCGGAAATCGGCGACGTTAAAATAAGGTGGGTGTACCATAGAAGGCCACTCTAACAAATAAATAGTTATTACTCGTTTATTTACTGGATAAATGAAACTAACAAATATTTAAGTAATACTTTGTTTTATTACGTAATATATAAACCACTTCTTTTTATTGTAGATTTAATGGCTATTTATTAACCTTTAGTGTTAAATGACTGATTTATTATAATGGCCTTCTAAGGAGCCTTGTTCCTAGCAAGGCCATTTTTGAGAGTTCAATGAAACTTAAGTTTAATCAATATTGATCAAATCTGAAATTTAAAAAAGTGGTTTATATTTTACGGAATAAAACAAAGTATTACTTAAATATTCGTTCGTTTCATTTATCCAGTATATGAACGAATAATAACTGTTTATTTATTAGAGTGGCCTTCCATGGTCCACCCACCTTAGTACAAAAGTAATATAGAAGGCGATTGCATAATTATCATAACCAAACACTACGTCTGTAATATTTCCCGAAGATTTAGGTGGAGGTATACACTGCACCCCTCCTCTACACTATTATACTATACTTAACCACATATCGCCGGTTACGTTGGAGTCTCATGTCATAATGGGCAAGCCTAGTGCCACACTGGCACAAAACCAGACTACTGATGCGAAATGTTTGATGGAGAAACTCAATAAAACTTTGATGAAGGCGAACAATTTTATGTAATCAGACCCATGAAAACCAGCATCAAATGTAGAGTACCTGACATGTTTCTCCAAATCGCTCCTCCACCATAACTGCCCGCTCCCGCTTTAGTCTTCCACCGTGCCCGCACCCTTGCAAGCGCAAGCGCACCGGAGACAACAATGGCGGGAGTTGGGAGGTCGCGACACAGCGTCACGCAGCCCGCCGTGTTTGCCCGAGAACCCACCGCCCATGCTATGGTAACTAGGAGTAAAATAAAAATTCCAGTTTTTAATTGAAAACAGCGCCATCTATCAAATCGTTAAGGGAAAAAAATGTTGGTGTTGCTATGGTTAAATAAATTATTCTTATGTTGGGAGTTGAAAACAACATATTCAAGAAATAAAATTATAATCATATGTTAAACTTGAAGTAAATGTATAAAATTAACAGGATTTGTAAATTAGAGCATAATGAGCTTCTTATTATCAGCACAATAATGCAGAAATTATATTTTGGTATAAAACACGTGCATAATTTTGTTTTTATATGGGCACACTTGAATTGCAAATGGCCTCCTGCGTGTGAGTGTAAACAACTCGTGCGCATTTATTTTCCTTTTGTAATAAAGTTCTCGTTGTTGTTTGTTTTGTTTTTCCTCCTCTGTGTGTCGCCGTATTTTGATTATCATCAATACAAGTTGTTTCTTTTCCTTTTCAAATTCTTGATGAATTCTTCCCAAACGCCTACTTGACATAATTATCGTTGTCTTAGGGAAAAGTGACTTATGTTGACAAATTTGCTTTGAAATATTGAGTCTTAAAATGTGTTATCATTAACTCAAAAGCAGATTTGTCGACTTAAGTCACTTTTCCCTCTACGTCAACGATATAGGTACTGTACCTAGTATACCCACCAATCTATAGGTATGCATTTATATTTAGTTCCCCTAACGAAAAACTAGATGGCGCTGCGTTTGACAACTTCATAATATTAAAAAAAGGTAGAGCTGCCTGTCTATTGCCCGTATACTATTGTAGTCTTTGCCACCGCCGCCGCCGCCGCGCGCTGCTCAAACAACGCCACAAGAAGCTGTTTCACATACTACTTCACTTTTTTATCTACTTAACAGCCCCGTGATACACGGGTGGTGATCTGATTCTTGGGTATTAGTAGCTGTGAACTGCGGTTTTGCCTGCATAGAGATTTTGACGCAGAAATAATATTTATATTCGCATCGGCTTGAGAACCTGCTCCTGTTTTTATTCGGTTCAAAAGTAGCCTTTGTCACTCGGAAATTGTGTGCTTATCAGCGAAATAGATAACGTAACGTGTGGTTCAGTACCTATTTCTTCAGAGAAATTACAAACAGAAACACAAAACAATATTTGAACACTAAAAGATCAGGAAGGTATCTACCAAAACGAATTACTTAGTTCTTCGTTGCTTAGACGTGTCTAAAACAGTGCAATTCTATAAAAAATTTAAAGTTTAACCTTACTTGAATAAACTTGGAGAAACGTCTCGGCTGTCAGGACAAATACTGCAGCACTTTTTCAAATTCAGTAGCTGTAAGTACTGCAAAGGGAAGAATAAATCTGTAATGTGAAAGGAAAAATATAAATCTTGCTTTTCATGAGTTATTTCATCTGAAGCCATAATTTAACTTTCCAGTATCCAAAGCCAGATAGATACGTATCTATCTAGGTATATGGATCTCTTTGATTTCATTAAGATGTCTTTAACTTCGGTTTCAAGTTGATATTTTCTATCATTAAAAGGTGTTTAAACTTTGTCAACACATCAAAACTTTTGGTACGCGACAAAACAAAAACACTTTCGAACTTTGAAAGCGTTTCAACGTTTGCCAAAGTCTTACTGAAATGACACAAAATAGAGAAAATCGACGTACTCTTTTCATCCAGTCTTGATGGCTTATGAATCACATGGTTGGGCCCGGTTTACATCAAAGCGGATACGAGCAGTATGGTGCAAGAATAAGATTCAACCAACCGCAGGAGACATGAGAGACACGATGGGTATTTCAACAAATATGATTGGTCAATGGTCGAATGGTGGAAACCGGGCCTTAAGAGCCTGTCGTCACCATAGCGACCGATCCACAGGCGAAACAGCGAGGTGTGTGGTCACACTTCACACTTGCCTAGTTGGGCGGTTGAACAAATGTTCCAGGGTGCCTTTAAGTCGTTCCCATTAATGGCCCTTCTCGCCACAATCCCAGCTCGTCTATTTACAATAAAATCGCGAAGTCAATGAACTAATTATTGTTTCTCTGTTTTGTGCGTTTGTTCAGAAAATAGTCTGTGAAAGAAAACAAATATCAACGAAATTATAGAGGCTGTCAACGCCAGACCTTTGCATCATATTAGCGTTCAATCTCAGAAGATCCATTGGCCCGATCCATGATGGATGTAGTGACTATTGTTTTTCAAATTTTTTTTTCAAATGACCCTTTTGGCGGATCCATGATGGATCTTATCCAACCTACATGATGAGTCTTTTTGATATGAGCAAATATGAGTAAGAAATACTAATATATCTGTAATATTGACATTGCAGTTAAAAATGCGTAATGCATGCGTATGTGTTATATTATGTTGCGTTAAAAATGCTTACGGAAAATGAGTGCCAACGAAGAGTCGAAGTTTATTAAAAGTGGGCGTGTTAAGTATTATTATGTGAGGGCTACAGATTCCATAAGCATGTAAGTTGTGAAAATTATAAAACTTCAAAATTAAAATGCACTGGTTCAGTAACATTAAATTCGTTGAGTGATTTCTTTGTCTATAAGGTATCTCTATCCTCTTCTAGGTAAAAAACATTTACCAACATTGTATTACAACTTTTTCTACTACTTTTGTACCTACATAATTTGTTTTAGGACGCCTGTGTTCCTGATGTAGCATAATTTTATAGAAGGCACATTATGTAATTACTGCGAAGAAGCAACATATGGCAAAGAACCTGCTCCTCGCATATTATAAGAAGGCACCAAAAAGGCGTCAGAATAGTTATTTGTTGAAATTAGTGATATTTGTTTATTCTTGTAGCATTCATTCTTTTTTCACATCAAAAATTCTCATTAGGTACATCCATTTTTTTTTATATAAATAGATCTAATGAGAAAAACAATCGTCACTAGATTCATCATGGATCTGGCCAATGGATATTTTGAGATTGAAGGCACATTAGGAATGTTTTCTCAGAAAAAATCCTAAAATCCATTTATTGGACGTCGCTGTTCTATTTTAGGACACCTTCTTTCTTCTTCTTTATCGTGTGGTTAGTGCCTAACCTGGTGTCAGAGGACACCTTAGTGGACTATGAAATTGTTTGAAATGTGATTCTGCATTGTGATGTAAATCAGGCACCACAAAGCACTACGAAAACAGACTGTAACTACACTATGTTAGTAGTGGGGGTGCGCTGAAGAGCCTTTATTATGATAGGTGTACTGTCGCGTCTCGGCATTGTACCAAAGAGTATAGTAATATATATGGAATAGAGAGCCCTCTCTCGAGAATTTTTGACACCCATATTGAACGGTGTCGCCATCTGGTACTATATCCGCTGAACTAATCCCAAAAACTATAGGTACATACATAGATATATATCTATATCTTTATTATTGAATAGGTTTTCTATGGGTAGGCGGGTAATTTGAAATGAAGGCCATATAAAACCATTTTTATAAACATTTTGTATTTGTTCCATAGAAATTCGTGCTTAGTTCTTCATTCACATAAAAGATAAAAAACAAATACAGTTAATGTTTGCAAAATTGAATGTTTTATAAAGCCACCACAAAATAAAAATGATTATGTTATTATTTAAATCATTTATTGATCTTATTATGGCGATGTTTATTATAATAATCTTGAGCATACATTTTAGTTTCATCCTCACCGTCGAATGTAAGCTTCCCTGCTAAAATCCGGTTTATTGACTTGCACCAACTATAAATTAAGATATTTATTGTTACATCTGTAAAGTATTCTTTCAACATTTCTTTATGTGTTTCACACTTGAATGGAAACTGCACAAATATTTCTGTTACTGTTTTTATTTCTTTTTTTATACCAGTTTTCAGCACATCACTTTTCAAATGTGAAACACATATACTTTGTATACTAAGAAAACATTCTTCCAATTGTTTAGAGGGATAACATAACAACATTTTGTCAGGAAAATATTCTTTTGCTGCAATGTAGGAATTTTTATCATTTTTATTGCATAAAACAGTCTTTTTGCATGTTTTGCAGTTTTTTATTATATTTTTGAGACATTTCCTCAAGATCCACCCACATACATAATTTCTCTGGCCTAAATCATTTGGAAGTTTTACATCTTTTAGGACTTCCTCTCTAAGCGTTATTTCTTTTTCTTCAGAAGTTTCGATTATGGGGGCAGTATTAGTATTTTTCGTAAAAAAATGTAATGATTGTAAAAAACTATTATTATCTTCTTCGCAATTTGCCTGAGCTGAATGAGCATTTAAATTATTTAATAAAATCGTTTTGAATGCACCTTCAAATGCCATTACATTGGGTGCAATGTTTCTTGCCCCACAATTTCTAATACTTCCGAAGAAATTCTCAACAGGATCTTGATTAAAATTTCTCGTCAACATTGAGTCAAAAGAATATTTTTGTGATAAAATTTTCCACAACTCTTGAATGCCTTCAATAGTTATTACAAAATTTTTTACAGATGGAACAACACTTTCAAATTTTCGGATTTTATTCCCTACCTTTTTGCTCGCTTGAAATTTTATACTTTTTAGATATTGTTTTGCTTTTAGCCACAATTGATGGTGAGGTGAATTTCTTCTTACAGGCCCTTTATAAATTTTACCATTTGGAATTTCAAAGGTATTACAATTAAGGCTATCAAATAAATTATCCACTAAAAGTGTAATTGGAATAAGAGAGAGACACTCTTCGGGTAACTTTCCTCTAGCAGTTAAATGGTCTGTGGTAACCGCCACACTATGGCTAAAAATCTGCGCTGCAGTCTTCACTCGCATTTTCTTAATTTTATCGGGAACGACGTGTTCTTCTGTCAACTTTTGGAGGCAGCTCAGTTCTCCACAAGATTTATCTGCAGCATATAACTGCTGGAAATATTCCCATTTTACTGATTTAATTTTATTTCCATCTTCATAATCAACATAGGTCATGGTTTTATTGAGAAGATTGTTTCGCAAACCTTTCAATAAATGAGGAACATCATATAGAGGAATAATTTTCTTTCTATTCACTTCAAACATATCAAGAGGTATTTCCTTCCCTTTTCTCAAATATTTTACTTTGGTTTCTTTTATTAAGCCTTCTATGGCGCTTACATTAACCGTACTTTGGTCGCACACTGTACATAGTACGATTAGACCAGTTTTTTGAATATTATTGATAACATCCTTTATTATTGATTTTAAATCAATTTTGTTTAAGGCATTGGTGAAGAAATAAGCAACTGGTTGTTTGTAGTGCTTTTTTATGCCCTTAACCATAAAAACTAGAGCATGGTTTGCAATCTGGTTTTTTCCATTACTGGTAAATCCCTTTAATTCATCACTTGATGAGTCATAATGTATTTGTGGCATTATTGACATCTCATCGAATATGAGGGTACACAGTCTATCTTCAGTATCCAAGTTAGACACGGTCTTTTTGAGCTGCTCAAAAATGATTTTATTAATGCCAGGGCTTAATTTAATCTGAGCTAACAACCGCTTTAAGGATTTTGTCGAAGGTAAAACAAAATATTTCGACATTAAGCCGTAACATTTCGGACTCCTTTTATACAAAGAAAGGGAAAGAACCTTCTCTTCAATGGAAAAACGCCGTCCAGTTGGTTTTTTCCCTGCTTGGAAATACTGCATGTTGGTGAAAATTTTTGCAGCAGGTGTCATATCCTTGACAACTTTTAAGAAATGCGATTTCTTGAATTGCTTTTCGGCATATTCCAGTCGCGACTTTAAATCTTTTCCCTGTTTCCTAAGACGACACATCTGTCTTCTTAAATTTTTTATATTTTTTTGGTAGATAATACATTTCTTCAAATTCACTGAAGAAAGCTTATTCTTATTCCAACCTGTAAAATACAATAATAGTATCAATCATCATTGTTTCAACTAATGTACAAGTGATATTTTGGAAACATTCACCATGTTATTTCAATTACAAAATTTAATCATTTATTAGCAATAAAAAAGCAAGTAAGAACAATCCCATGAACTTTAATTCTTAAATGCCTACTAATAGGATTAGATAAGATTGGTTCATTATAAAGTTATTTCAGAATTCAAAATAACATAATGAATACTTACTTCTTGCATTAGAAGTTGTCCCCACCGCTTTGTAATAATTATGCTCCAGCAGTGGATTGTGAGGTACTTCTACAGATGCACCTGAAAAATTAGGTAAAAATTAGGTTTTTTTTTTTTTACATAAGCTTTCCCCTACTTGAAATGTCTCCTGTATTGTGGATGCGTTTATAAACATTAATCACAAATAGACAAGCAGTCAGACCCGGAACAACTATCTGTAGGTCATATGAACATTTGTTGCACATGAGAATTGAACCTGTGACAAGCAGTTAATTCATACTGCAAAGGGTATAATATGTGAAAAGAGGTTATAAAAAAACTATTGTTTTATTCGACTCCTTTATATTTTATATAAAATATTACAACTACATAGTTCAAGGTTACTTTTTCCAAAAACTGGATTTTGTGATGATTTCAATTTTGTTTATATTAGGTTTAATTATTTATATTTGCATTGTGTAACTATTTATGCATAATATAATCAGCCAATAATGTTTTGCTGGGATTCAGGTCTCTGTGAGACGGATTTGGCTGTAATCCACCACACTGGCCGGTGCAGATGTCAGAAGTCATACTCTTAGATGGTAATTGAATAATAGCAAATGAAAGTGCGAGTTTTGTTTGTAACTTACCAGATGTAGACTGTTGGATGTCTGATTCTTCAGGAACATCCAAAGAACTCTTCTCCATTGCTTGGTCATCAATTTGACCTGGAACACATTATGGTAAAGTTAAGTTACTTCCTCTTAAGTTAGTACTTGCTCATTGTTATAGTTGTATTTTATTTTGGAATCCTAATAAATCATTAGGCACCTATGTTAAACATAAGTAGGGTAATCTTAAAGTATTAATCATGATACTATTGATTTATTATGATATGAAAATAATATTTTCTGTTCCGTAAATTATTGCTGATATCATATGCACGGGTGCTTTTTCTCGTTTTATATTTTTTTATTGCTTACTTATAATTATACTCTAACTTAAAAAGCATAAATTACCAAACATACCTGTTGATGACTGATGATAATTGTCAGATACTTCAGGTTGATTAAAAGTCTGTTCTAATGTGGAGTTTGATAAGTCACAAGGATTTCTTGGTTTTTCTGAAAAACAAAAAATTATTATTAAGAGATTTTAAAATGCCTACTTCATTATTTTAATACTATTCAACATGAAAATTTACATACCACGCAAAAACAGTGATGGAACTGCTAGTGCATTCAAGCGGTTATAGCGATTCCGATCCTTTTCAGTGAAGTGTCTGTCACAAATTCTCATATTTTTGTAATTAAAATTACATTCATCTTGGCCACAAACGACTCGAACCCAAGCTTTGAACTGCTCAGGAAACTTGTCGGGATTTGGAAATACATGAAGTACACCTCCTGTAAAAAAAATGTTTATTATTACAAACTATTTAGTGAATATTCATCTATCAACAGTAAAGGAAAACATTTATTTCTTTCATAATTTTATGTTTTATATGTTTTTTTTTTGTATTTGGTTTATGGTAACTTTATAAAATAAATTAATAAAAACCCGTCTTGTTTACAATTTAACCCGTCAGTTTCTATGGAAGCCTCTGAGACATAAATCAGTGTTAATGTTCTGATTGAGACTAAGTAGCAGAGGCCGTCTGGGATACTGTATGTCCTGTGTAATCCTGAATGAAGGTACTAGTACTATTCCTATTCATTCATAAAACTTTGAGACTTTGACATGACATTCGAGCATAACATAGGGACATTTAAGTAGGTACTTTATAGTTCTATGAGGGTAGGAAATGTCTTTTTTTTTTTCTTAGACTTTGTTGTCCCACTGCTCGGCAAAGGCCTCTCCCATAGCCTTCCATTCTTCTCTTTGTGCAGTTTTCTCCGACCAACCTCACGGTCTAGTTGTCACGCCAGCGTTTTCTAGGCCTCCCTCGGCGAAGACGAAATTTCTTTAGAAATTTTATGAATATAAGTAAATTTGTATTAAAGCAAGTAATGTACTTACTAGTGGGTGTACATCCTAAACCACAACGTCTTGGCATTTTAACAGTAAACTGTAAAACACAAGATCTGAAAGCGTCTATTTCGCAAAACACAGCACTAAAGTTAATGAGGTTTCCGGATAAAAAACTGACCAGGAAGACGGGAGGAGGGCTACCACTCAACTCAACCGCACTTTCTACAGCTTAAAGAACCGAAAAACCACATAAATTACACAAAATGGAAGAGATCTACAAACACGCGCACACGCCGAAAGTAGAGACCATTTTGTAAATTTGACATATGACAATGTTGCAAAACCTAAAAAAAACATTGAAATTACAAAATACTTTTAAAATAAATAAATTAAATCTTTTTTTTATCAGATCATACAATACAATTTTTATAAATGTTTATTCTTGTTTTTTATAATATTTATTTATTATTTTTGACTCAATTTTCATTATAATAAACAAGGCGTATTAAGCACCCTGGCGTATTGGCGTAAGCACCATCTATGTAATTTTTACGTACTAAATCTCTCAAATTTACGCGGATTTCGTAAAAGATGGTGCTAGTATCTTTGGTAAAAATTGGACGCCTACGTCAAGTAAGGCAGTGTCCCCCCCCTGCATTGTACGGCCGTATCTATCAGGAAGTAACACGACATAAGACATTCCCGACGCGCGCAGTGCCGAGCGCGAGTGTGCGATGTACCGCCAGTCTGACATATTCTATTGAAAAGAAAATTCACTCCAACAGATAATATCCAATCGATATTAGAAAACCATAAGTTTATATAAAAGAGCTCGATTTTTATCAAGTGTAGACGATGCCGACTTTAATGAAGCGAGCCGATTGGCTCGTTTTTACCTTTCGGCGCGACGTCGTCGAATCTTGACCGTATCAATCATAATTGGCCGCTTTTTGCGATTTCGAGAATCGCAGCGCTGCGTGCACGCATGGTGAAGGAGGGGGCGCGCGCGGCTCGCGGGGGGGTGTCACTGTGCAAATGCACTCGTAAACCTGGCCCGAGGTCAACGCACCCCCTCTCCGCGCGGCCGGCCCCGCCCCGCGCACCCCCGGGCCTATAAAACGTTTACCGCTACAACATATTTATTTTATTATAGACGTACCAGGTCTACGGCTGCGGGTGGGTCGCGAGCAAACCGCATCATGCACTTTTGTCTGTTTCTATACTAGAGTTGGAGGCGGCGAAAGGTATTCGTTTGCCAATACAATAAGTAATAATAGTATTTTAATTGGCAAACGAATACCTCTCGCCGCCCCTTCACTATAAGCTATCTATATTACACAATATAATAGCCAAATATGAATAATTTTAACGTAAATCTTCGATCTAATACTCAGTTTTACAACAAGCTTGAACATTAGTAATACCTACTTAATATAAGCGTATAATTCTCTAAAGAGAATGTGTATTCGTGCTTGTGTTATGTGAAAATGATCAGTTAATCGCTCAAACATCAGTTTAGCACTATTCAAGGCAATCCTTGCGATTAAGGCGTCAATTGGCTTGGATAACGTCGGCGTCGTTTACGTTGGTTGAGCGAGAAAATGCCATTCCATTACACGACGATTGTAAGTACTTAGGTACTTAATTTGGATCGATTACTTTGTAGATACGAATTTAAAGTGTTTTTGATTTTTTTATCTATTAGTTAATGTATAAACGTTAATTATTCATGATTTTGATAGCTTTTATCTGTGAAAATTCTCATCTAAAGAAGTTTTTAAGGTTAGAGATGTTTTTAATTGGAAAGTTCAAGTGTGTTGGATTGGCAATTGGTTTGCGGTAAACGAATTTACATTAATAAAATATGTAAATTTTCACGCTACCTATGTGATGGCACATAAGCGATAAACACTAGAGGTAAATATGATTACATACTAATAGAATGTCAACTGTCGGCAAATCCAGAAAGCTCTGTTATTTATGCATTCATTTAACTGTTGTCTAGTCTCACATCCGTATCTATAAACAAGTCAAAGTGTTTACTTGAGTAAATGTAATTTTTAAGATACGATTTTTATTATGTAGTTTAGTAATTATTGCTTGAAGTTAGAGCTGTAAAAAGAATTTATTTATTAGAATTCTTACCTTTACTTTTTTTGACGGTTCTTACTTCGTTTAAATTCTTGTGTATTGCATAAAAAAATTGCAAGTAATTACCTACTTAAGCTCGAGTAATTACTTTAACTCGACTATAGATGCGGGTGTTAGCGATAAAGAGAATTTATTATCTAGATTTCTAGACCAAAAACGGTTACTAGCCTTTAAAATGGCACAATAATACAAAGGCTTTCTAAAGGGTCGACGTCTCTCCTACTCATTCCTGTATAGTTTTCTAAAGCTCGATCGATCTTGCTTTACCTACCAAAGTGAAAATTCAAAAGAGGTTTACCTCTTGTATCATCCGAACAGGTGACACGGACTACGTAATTGAGCTGGATGCGGCCCTATTCTAGCTCAGGCCCATCCAAGGTACGGCCCCCGGGCCACCATGCGGCCCACATAGGTCTTTCATCCAGCCCGCGAACAATTTAAACCTTTATAAGACCAATAAATATTGCAATATAATTATGGACATTGTTTAAAAAAATGTCCCTAAATCAGTTATGGCCGCGCTATATTTACGAGTACCTACCCGCAAATGCAGACCGCATCATCGCAGTCTAATCCGGCGAAGCTTGTCAACGATGCGAGTATTTTTACTCTTGTTAGAGGTCACTTTTCTTTTTTTTTTTGGCCCCCAACGGCAAAAAAATACTAAACTTGGCCCTCCATAGAATGATTTTGGACACCCCTGACTAGCTAGTTTCTGGTACCTACTGCATTGCCTTCCGTAGGGAATCGTCGGGTCTCCAGAATAAAACACCAACTTTAGAACTCATTTCCTATTCTAAAGCCATTTTATATCCACGTAAAAGTTCATTTTCTATGACTTCCGTACAAAAGGACCAGTGTGAGCGACACTCAGGCGAGTTTATGAGCATTGCTATATTGGTTTTCAGGACGTATGGTATTTAGAACTGAAGGTCTAGATAGACTGAAATTCTTTCAGCGATAATGTCGATGGAAAAGTCATAAAGCATTGGAAGCTATTCGGTAGCTCGCTAGCGTAAGCGACTGCTGAGCATGATGAGGTCCTGGGTTCAATTCCCGGGTCGGGCAAAGCGTTATTGGATTTTGCCATCAGGTTGGTGACACTAATAGGCTCGCCCCCTATTACACGGGACTTAACCATAACTGGCGACATGTGGGTGTAGGTACTGTTAGGTACTCCTCTGCCTTACACTTCGGGGATTACAAGGCGTGATGTTATGCTATGTTATTCAGCCTGACCCTGACCGGCAAAATGTAAAAACCTAAGAAAATTTGAATTTCGCGGACTATCCCAGCACTTTCCCCTTAATCTTATTGTAAGTTATTGTAGAAAAACGAAACATTAAAAGCAATTGACATTTTCTAGGCCCGCCTGTTCTTCTTTCTGCTGTGGACTACGGACAGATAGCAATTAGCAGCATGAAATATGAAAACATTGCTTATTACAATCACTATTCTATTTTTTCCAGCTTCCTACTGGTCCGCCACATGATGCCCCAAATGACCGTTCCGTAATGAACGGTTTTATAGGATAGTCCCATTATCATAACTACGCTTGCTAAATGATTTGGTTTGGTCTGGTTGTAATTATTAGCGAAGTAGAGGATGCTGCCCCTTATCCAATGTATATGAAAAAACTCTTTCTTTCTTTCACACGTTACAGTAGAGGCATTCTCCGCCAGGAAACAGGCTGTACGGTAGTGAGATTAATCTCAAGAATGACGTTGATATCCTTTAAGTAATAAGGATAAACAGTTCCATCATTGTCATGGCTAAATGAAGGATGAATGGTGATTTTCCTACAAAGCCGTAAAGCCAGCATGGGCCATTGTATAACCTCCCTCGATCCTCCAACATCACTCAGGAATGTCAATACAGCGTCAAAAGTACAAGCTTCCTAAAAGCTTTCCATTTTTGTGTCAAGTGCTGCCCAATCGGGCAGAAGTAATCGTTTCACATTAAATTTAAGAAGGTACAAAGTTAGCCTTTTTACATAAAAACTTGTACTCCGTGATTGAATTTAATAAAGAAAAAATATGCGACAATCTTGACGAGGGTGCTTCATTGAAACTTATAAATAAAGATGGCGGACTTTTCTGTTTTTAAAATTTGTTCCAGGTTTTTCTTTTGGACCATTATGAATTTGAACCGGAGAAATAATTGGCTTAAAAGTGTTTTTGTGTATTTAATTAGGGTCTTCGGAGGTCTTTATACAGTGTGGCGTAAAAATAGGTCTGTTGTCTTTTGGTCCAATTTTCTTTTGATAATTATCTTTCGTTTATTGTAAAATTACATTAAGTCTTTCCTTTTCATTTAAACTTTAATACCGAAAAGTCTCGTATTTGCTACTATCGAAACGTTATTTTCATAATTTTGTTAACAGGGAGACACTTCTATCCTTAAAGGCGAGAATATTTTCAAAGGACCAAATTAATCAAAAATATTATGCACGATCAAGTAACCATCCCAAGATAAACGTTCCTAAAAAGGGCGAAAACACTCCTATTGGATACTAATAAGGTCTTAATTAATTCATCCGAAGAACTGCTATTTAAAGCATAGGTGAGGATGAAACGTAAGCTTGTCCTCAACACGTAATTTTCCCAGGCAATCAAGCAGGTGAAGCAAACGATATAATTCCTAGTTCATTATAAAACAAATTGTGTATGTACAGCTAACTGAATATTTACAAACATTATATTCATAGTTATCTACTCACGTATAACTACTAGTGGTCGCTACAACGACTAGGAATCCTAATTAAAACCGTTATGGTCAAGACGTTTTTATTTCATTCAGACATTAGTTTAGAATTAACTTTCAAGGCGGCAGTCGTCCTATGAAAATGGTATACCTACTAATAAGTAACAAGCCAAGTATTATAATACTTAATAAAATGAAGAGCCGTATTTTCGAACGATGAGCGAAAAATTACGATTTTAAACTAGATTTGAGTGTCGATTAGTATGAATCTGTCAGTTTTTTATTCGAGATTCAAGTTTGAATTACGTATTAGAAGTTCGTGATTTGAAATTTTTTTTTTTTTTTATTACGTAATGCGATATTGTTTTGTTTTCTTAATTTTGTCACAGATTTTGTGCTGGCCTCAATCATTGACGTAGAAATTAAATACCTATCTAATATTTTAGTTCCTAGAATTTAAGAAAAAAAAAATAAAAAAATAAAAATTCCACTGACTAAACAAAGTAGGTACCTACCTAGTTAACAAAACCAAATGCATTTTTGCTGCTGCTGCATTTTATTTTGAAATAGACGCCAATTTTTCACTTCGCCTTTTGTTTTACTAGCAGTTCGCAGCAACAGACAACACGAGAAATAACACAAAGGTTTTCTTATTTCGTTCCGTTTCCTCGTCTGCCAATAACCCACATTTCACGTGCCAATCCGAACTGAAACAAGCGTAGAATTTTGATTACCCATCAACGCCCGTTGTGCTAACTTTCGTATAGGGGTGAACAATTTCTCCATTGGAACAAGGTAGATATTTTCCACCGATCGTGCGTGCTGACTGGTCTCCTTAAAATTATGCGTTTGTAGGGCTTTGAAACGTGGCAGTGTTGCGCACGTACCTATGTAGGTGTAAGTACTTACACCATTAATGTATTTTAAATGAAAATCTTAAATAAACAAATATCTACGGTATTTTTCATTTATTAAATGGGGATAATAAACAACTACAACATATACGGGGTGGAAGCGACACCGATGCGAATACGGAAACCACATACCTATACTCAGTACATCATTCTGAACTCCACCACATAGAAATTTTTCTTCACATTTAAAAAAAAAACAGCTGTTCCATACATTTTGACCGTGTAGGTATAGCACTTTTGTAGGAAACAGCAGATTTTTTTAAAATAACCGTTGGAAAATTTCGTTTTCGCATCGGTGTCCCTTCCACCCCGTATAACACATAAGGTTAACAAAACTAACCTAGTAGTAATGTTGCATTATCCGCAGATAAGACATTTAAAGATCAGGGGGTTACCATGACGCATTAATACAGTAATGCTCCAGTTCCATTCCGAGAGATTTTTATAGTTATTGTATAACATAAACCTTATGACAACTAGAATGAAGGCCAAGGTAAAAATAATATTGAAACGACAGTAGAGCTTTTCTTTTTCAGTTTTATAAAGTAACATAAGATTACAAAGTTAAGGATACGAAAATAGTAGCGAATGTAAGCTGGTCATAAATCGAAGTAATTATAAAAAACATTGATATAATTAAAGAACTTAGTAACATTTTTAATAACACAAACATTATAATTATGTCAGCAGGCTCTAGAGTTTACAGAAATATAGTTCCAAGAATTAAAGAAACTCAGAGTTTCTTTGGAGAAAAGAAAAATATCACAGAACTTCTAACTCGGTTTCTATTTACGTTACTAACAGAAATAGAACTGCCTATACTTACTAACTCAGGTCAAAGTGTAGTTGAAATAATAAGAGGTTTATTGTTTGTCGCTGGTGCGTTCGCCCCGACACGCGTTACTGCACACCGTGTGACCGACGCCTTGGGTCGCCGTAACTCCAAACTAACAATAGAAATTGCCTCAAACACTTCTACTATTATAGCTCTTAGAAAATATGCATTCCTGGTACCTTTATTGGAAATTTTCCATATTGCTTGCAGTATTATTACACTTTGAAAGTGGAATTGAGTGAGAGGAAAAATTGGTTCGCGGGAAATGCAGCTATAGGTACTGACGGTGAAGTGTGAAACGAAAGCACCCGTCTGTTAGGGAGATAGGTATGATATTGAGAATAGAACAGCTCCAAATTTAAAAAATAATATAAAGATAGACATAGACAACTCGCAAAAGATTGCCCTTGGGTACGCGTTCCATTCATCCTGATTCTGAATGTTTTACTTAACGATTGTTTACGTTCTAACTAGGTCTGTTTTTATAAAATCTTTTATTTTTGCTGAAGTAACATTGAAATATCGATTTTTGGATCAGCTGCCATTTATTTATTTATAAGCTCTTTTATTCTGAATCATTCCTCGGTTTTTGTACATTGTCAAAGTATATCTCTCGATTCAGCATGCCTCTTGGCAAAGGCCTCATACAGCTGTGTCCATTGATTTCTATCTCGAGTCACTCTCCTCCAGTTGAGGCTTGCTGTAAGTTTTATCTCATCCTCCCATCTCCTTAGTGGTTTTTCCTGATCCGTTTTTGCACCCTGCCTCTAATAATTAAAAGTTATATTAACAGAAATGTCTTAAAATAATAGCAGCCATTGGGCATTAAAAATCTCATCCGCGTCGCTGTCAAAAGTAATCTTAATTAATACAAAAACACTTGTGATTAAAAGATGCAAGAATTCATCCCACTAAACGAGTACCATAAACCATTACATACAAACTATAGACAACTCGCTATCTATTAGAATCTCCCTCGCACGCGTCTTGAGCCGGCTTTAGCTCCGGTGTCAAAATGCCATTTGCGGCATTAGGACACTCACGGGCTGCAACCTACTTACTAGGTTCTCCGTCGGTGTAAAACTTAGCAATACTACAGCCCCCCACAGGTAAGCAACCTCTGAAAGCAATGAAACAGCAACCTTATGCCCACCAAAATAAAGTTCATTGAGTGAAACTTTTTTCTGGTGTGCATAAGGTTCTTCACTGTGAGGTAAAATCAAAGGTATAAAAAAGAACGTGAAAGTACTGTAGCCACAGCATGATTGTACTTTGCGCTTTTAGTGGTTATCGCAACGGTGTAATTGAAATTGGAAACATGAAAAAGAGTCATAATTTTCAACTACTTTTACTATGGGACCAACCAAAATCAGGTGTTCCATCAATCTTGTGGAGCTGCGAGAGCAATGATGGCCCAGTAGAAACAGCCACGTCTACTAGTAGGTAGTATGTTCGAATGCAGATAGGCTTACCTTGTGGAAATTATTTCATCACCACTGATCTCAAAACGGCGAAGGAAATCACAACCCTCTATCTAAGTTCATTTAATTCCATTGAATTACTATTTCATGACACAACATACAACCTGAAACTGACCTGCATAAAACGTAAGAAAATTTGAATTTCGCGGGCTACCCTGTCGCTTCAACCTCGGCACGAATGAAAAATGGATTATTAGAATAAATAAGTACCTAAATACACAGCAAAAGTCTTAATTTTCCAGAAATGAAATAAACTGTCTGAATCAATCATTGGGCGCTCATCGGATCGCGATCAGCTATGCACGACACGTAATCAATTTCCTACTCCTCTCTCGATCCATTTCATCCATTTATTTACTAACAAGTGAATGATAGAACACCCTTAGGATCGTTTAGTGGCTGACGGGGCTAGCCGGGTAAACACATTAACTCTTCTTAGTCCTCGCCATCGTCGCAGTTAGGTATACTGTTGTAGCGCTTAGGTAGTGTAAAATGATACTCCAGATGTGGTTACGAAAAGAGGTATAATCAAGACTAGGATAGCTTAGCTTAACAGAAATATGTACAGGTCTTATAGTGTAGTACATGGGCACAAGTAGTGGATTGCTTATGATATATTTACAAAGTGTAGTTCCTAAATAATACGTGTGGTGGCGCGCGGGTCGCAGTTGTAGGTCGCTGTCCTAGCGCGCTCTAAGCTGCGCCGAGTATAAATATCCCCTCTCTGTGCGCGGGGCTCCAGTACACGGTTGGCGGCGGCAGCGGACGGATGTATGACTTGACTTGCAGCTACAGTACTCCCCCCTTAGTGAAAACGTACAGGCCTCTTCACTGATCGGCCTGATCTGGTGCGGTACTCGTTGGTGTTGGCCGGGAGTAGGCTGGTGTGATCTTCGCTGGTAGCTGCAGGTGACTGGGGTGTCTCACTACTCGTGTGGTCGTGTTCTTCAGTGTCGATAGTGTATGCCGGTTTGAGTCTATCGATCGATATTGTGCTGGATCTTCCCGGTAGTTGGATGGTGAAGAACTTCTCGTTGCGCTCGATGACCTTGTACGGACCTTTGTATGGCTGTTGTAGCGGTTTGCGGACGGTGTCGTCGCGTATCAACACGTGGCTACATGTTTGTAGATCATTGTGCACGAACATACATCGCTTGTTGGAATGCGATTTGTATGTTGGTGTTAACTTCGTGATGACGTCATGTAGTTGGTCGACGAAGTTGTGATCCATTGACTTCGCTGCTGGTGATGGTGCTATGAAATCACCAGGCAGTCGCAATGCTTGGCCGTAGGTGAGCTGCGCGGCGCTGGTGTCGGTGTCCGTACGCACGGCGGCTCGTAATCCCATTAGCACTGTCGGTAGCTCGGCGATCCATTTGTTGCTATTTTGTAGGCGAGTCATAAGTGCAGTCTTCAGTGTTCGGTGCCAGCGTTCGACAATGCCGTTGCTCTGCGGGTGGTAGGCAGTGGTACGGGTTCGTTCGACTCCCAGTAGTTGTGCGAGGTCTCGAAATAGACTGCTTTCGAACTGTCGTCCTTGGTCAGTCGTTATTCTTGTAGGGCACCCGTAACGAGATATCCACGTTTCATATAGCTTTTTGGCGACGATATCGGCAGTGATTTCCCGTAAAGGTACTGCTTCGGGCCATCGTGTGCAGCGATCGATCATAGTCAACAGGTAGCGATGTCCAGACGATGAAGTGGATAGCGGACCAACGATGTCGATGTGTACGTGTTGGAATCGTTCGCTTGGTGGGAACGCTGCAACTTCACTGTGGTTGTGACGTAGAACTTTCGAGCGTTGACATGATATGCACGTTTTCGCCCAATTGCCAATGTCAGTGTTCATTGCGGGCCAGAAATAGCGTTGTTGCATGAGCTTGCGTGTAGTTCGTAACCCGGGATGACTTGGATTGTGCACGGCGTTGAATGCGATGCGACGAAAGTCAGTTGGTAGGTACGGTCGAACATGTGACGTAGACGTTTCGCAGAATATTGGCTTGTTTGTAGCGGGCATGACGATTTTCTTAAGTTGAATATTTGTTTGTTGCAATAAATTGGGTATATCGCTGTCCCTTTCTTGTGCTTGAGATACGTCATCGTAGTTAATTGGCGATGGTAAGTCGACGGTTTCGATGCGTGAGAGTGCGTCGGCGACAACATTGTTTACTCCACTCACATGACGAATGTCCGTAGTGAACTCGCTGATGAATAACAACTGCCGGGTGCGTCTTTGTGTGTCGTTATCTGACGGCGGCTTGCGAATAGCGTAGGTCAGCGGCTTGTGGTCGGTGTAAACAATGAGTTCTCTTCCTTCGAACATTTTCCTGAAGTGTTTGATCGCCATATAGATGGATAGTAATTCTCTGTCGAATGTACTGTATCGTTGTTGCGTGTCGGAGAACTTCTTTGAAAAATAGCCCAGTGGTATCCATTTCTTGTTTACAAGTTGTTGTAGTACGGCTCCTGCGCAGGTATTCGATGCGTCACACATTAGGGAGATGGCGTCGTTCGGCGATGGGGATGGATGAGCGAGCAAAGCTGCGTTTTGTATGCCGGCTTTGCACAACTCGAATGCTTGTATAGCTTCTGTGTTCCACTCGATTTTGGTTTTGTCACGTTTCTTGGAATTATGTAGGTACGCGTTGAGTGGTGCTTGTATGTGTGCGGCATTTGGAATGCTGTCGCGATAAAAGTTTACCATTCCGATGAATCGACGTAAGTCATGAATTGTTTCTGGTTGGGGGTAGGCAGTGATTGCAGTGACCTTTTCTTGTGGTGGCTTAATTCCGTTACTTGACACTTCGTAGCCCAGGAACTTGACACTTT
This sequence comes from Standfussiana lucernea, assembly GCA_964057025.1. Classification (NCBI taxonomy): domain Eukaryota; kingdom Metazoa; phylum Arthropoda; class Insecta; order Lepidoptera; family Noctuidae; genus Standfussiana; species Standfussiana lucernea. The sequence goes on from OZ059785.1 coordinate 15,930,693, forward strand.
CTTTGCTGAAGACACATTTCGATGGATTTATTGTTATTCCATAGTCGTCTAATCTGCGTAACACTTTTTGTAGGTCTTCGATGTGGCATGTTTCATTATCTGAAGCGACGATGACGTCATCAATGAATGGGAATGCGTAGTCTAACCCGGTGAGTACTTCATTAATGAACCGCTGGAATGTCTGTCCGGCGTTTCTGAGTCCTGGACACATTCGAGGGAATTCGAATAGACCGAATGGAGTGGTGATGGCGGTCTTCTCGATGTCCGGTTCATATACAGGCAGCTGTTGATACGCACGATTCAGGTCAAGCGTAGTGAATATCTTCTTGCCGTGAAGTAGGTAGGTGAAGTCTTTGAGTCGCGGTACTGGATAGCGGTCAGGTTTAGTGACGTCATTGAGTCTGCGGTAGTCGCCACATACGCGAATGTCACCGTTTCTCTTTGGTACGACGTGTAACGGGCTGGACCATGGACTTTTGCTGGGACGACATATCCCCTGCTGCATCATCGTCTCGAACTCCTTCTTCACGGGCAGGTATCGATGCGGTGGTAATGGTCTGGTCTTGCTGTACACTGGTGGACCGGTAGTTTCAATGTGGTGTTCCACCCGGTGTTTTGGAGTGTCCTTCATACATGACGGTCGAAGGATGTCGGGGTACTTGCTGAGTAGCTGGTGATACGGCTGACCAACATCGATACTTCTCACTGTAGGCTCGGCTGAGTAGGTGATTGGTGCTCTGGCGGTGAGTTTGGTAACTTTGTCGACGAGACATCGGCCGGCTACGTCGACAAGAAGTTGATGATGAGTTAAAAAATCGGCACCAATGATGGGCTTGCTGACTGCGGCGATGATGAACTTCCACGTGTAAGGTCTACGTAGGTTGAGATCCAGTTGTAGTGTCTTCTCACCATACGTTGGAATCACTGTGTTGTTCGCGGCATACAAACAGAAATCGGTTGGTGTTGCGTTCCCGCCTTTTCTCTTCGGTATCACGGATACGTTGGCGCCAGTATCAATCAGGAAAGATAAACGTGAGTTTTTATCTGTTATGAATAGGCGGTAGGATGAGTTGCTTGCGCCGGTTCCCGCCTCGGCCAACGCAGGTGTTAGTTTTCCGAGCGGGCGCTGCTGTCTTCATAGCTACACGGCCGCGTGCACCTTCTCGCTTCTTTGCCGAACTTGCGATGGTAAAAACAGATCACTGATTGGTCGTTTCGCGCGCGATCGTGATTGGTCCGGCTCGACGAACGCGATCGTGAGGGTCGCCTGTTATACGATTTGCGTCTATAGCTGTGTTGTTGCGATTGTTTTGCCTTCAACTCAGCAATTTCTCGTGTGAGAGCGTCGATCTTCTCTTCCAGTGACGTAGATGCATGCGAGGTGGTGGGAGTGGAGCTAACTGCTGCGACACTGCCGTATGGTTGCGACTGTTCGAGGATCTTGTCAGCCATCATCGCCAGCTCGTGGATGTCTGATTTCTTGATCTGGAGGTCTTCACAAAAATGACTATCACGTCGGGGTCACCACTGTAGCGCTTAGGTAGTGTAAAATGATACTCCAGATGTGGTTACGAAAAGAGGTATAATCAAGACTAGGATAGCTTAGCTTAACAGAAATATGTACAGGTCTTATAGTGTAGTACATGGGCACAAGTAGTGGATTGCTTATGATATATTTACAAAGTGTAGTTCCTAAATAATACGTGTGGTGGCGCGCGGGTCGCAGTTGTAGGTCGCTGTCCTAGCGCGCTCTTTTTTTTTTTTTTTTTTTTTTGTGAATGGCATCTCGCAGTTCAACCTAGGAGGTTGTCGTCTGCTCAACCGGACTATCCTGTGGATGCCTTGAATTTAAGGCCTCCAGCCAGGGCAAAAAACTTACAAACTAAGCGACTACACGCTAAGGGCGCCCCCTGTGGGGCTCGGACCTCGGCTTAGGGCGTCGCTGGGGGAGGGCAGCAAGGGGACAGGCTGGATCTGAGTAATATTATTTATGGGCTGGTTTAAAACTACTGGCACAGCATCGCGGGCTGGCTCGAGCAAGGGTCGGGGAGGGCAGTTACCGGGACGTCGCGACGGACCTCGACGGCGAGGGCGGAAAGACGGCGGTTTGAACCGGGGTATACGCTTGAGGAGCGTACTAGTTTCTCTACGGCTCTCCTGGAGGAGAGTGATAGCGTCGTCGGGAGTTACGAGTGTGTGCCTTGGACGGCGAACCTGACTGATACGCGAGGGGTCGTATCGGGCGGCCGATGCGATCAGGGGATTACGATGTTTTATTGCACGATCGAAGAAACGCTTGGTGAGGCGTTTCATGAACTGCAATAAGGTGGGCATCCTAAGGTCTACGTGGAGACGTTCGTTACGTACGTAAAACGGGGCACCCGTGACCCTACGTAAGTATCGGTTTTGGAGCGTCTGCATCCTATGGATATAGCGAGGCTTGGTATGTGCGAACACAACACAAGCGTACGACATGATGGGACGGATCACTGCGGTATAGAGACGCAACTTGCACTTGAGTGACAACTTGCTCTTAGCCGCTATCATGAAATGAAGCCTACTCATAGCGAAGGCAGCTCGGTCGCGAGCTGCTTTGATATGTGCCCCGAAGGACAGGTGTTGGTCAAGTATGACTCCTAAGTATTTGGCTTGCTTCTCCCAAGGGATAGGCTTGCCGTACATAGTGATCGGACGGGATAGCGCGCTCTAAGCTGCGCCGAGTATAAATATCCCCTCTCTGTGCGCGGGGCTCCAGTACACGGTTGGCGGCGGCAGCGGACGGATGTATGACTTGACTTGCAGCTACACTGTCTACGAACTGTCATTGTTGTCTCGTCAATTTAAGGGGTAGCAATAGTCTAGGAGTAAAACTGCTGAGATGGCGAGTAGAGAGTATGGAAGAAGAAGACATGCTGCGCCGACCCTAAATAAATTGGGTTAGGGGCAGGGGAATGATGATGAATATATGTAGTACCTAGGTAGTAGTAGGTAAGTATTGTGGAGGGCTTGAAAAGTTTCCCTGGGATGCCGATATCGTTATAAGACTAGTATTTCATATCGAGTACCTACTTCTATATAAAAATAAAAGTAGGTAGGTACAGTCACGGACTTTAATTGATGAGCCACTTGCCATGCTATTCGTATTTTAGCCGTGTAATGCAAAAGTCAACCAATTGCAGGTCTAGCAACCGTAACCTAGCCGCAATTGTTTTAGCTTAGCTATAGTAACGTTTTAAAACTGCAAAATTGGAAAGTTTGAAAGTGGCTCGTCTATTAAAGTCCGTGACTGTACAAACTAGTGACGAGACAGTCATTGGAGTTAACGTCTAGCTAGGTACTCTTTCCTATTCTTAATACATTATTAGTGTTTTTATCTCCAAAATGTCTATGCCATTTACTTCTATTAAGAGTAATAAAGCCATCTCAAGTATGTGTAGGCATCCTCTATGGTCTACTATCTAACTACAGAATCAGGTTCTGAGGAAAAACAATGTTCTTATTAGGATAATATTCATATAAAATGGAATAATAGCTTAAGATCAGCTAAAAGCCATCAACTACTACAAGCTGAACAAGTGGACACAGCATTTCCACAGTGTGTTAGGAAAACCTAAATTATAAAATACATAAAACGTTCGTTAAAACGTTTATTCACTAACCTACGTGCACTTCCGCCACCTCATTTACTAGAAGTGTTTATTTTCTGTAGAAGAGTAAGCGACGGTGTTTGTCGTACTAAATTAAATTTTCCCCACGTTGCGCTTTGCGTTAACTTGAAGGAGCCCTCTCGATTACCGTAATGAAATCGTACCAAGTGGTGATGACAATCTAATGGCTGAAACGCGATCATGGGACTTTATTGCAGGTTAAATTTTATCTTTCAGAAGTGATATTTTAAGAGCAATTATACAAGATTTGGTGCAGTCCTTGAAATGAGAGGATCTCGTGGCTGAATAATAACAGCCGCTCGGGTCGATCGTCAGGTTAAGCCGCGCTTGCCTGGGTTGGTCCGTGGCTGGGTGACCACCCATACATACCGAGTTTCTTCCGTGCCTCGGAAAGCACGTTAAACAGCTGGTCCCGGCTGTCAAGTGACCCGAAAGTCTGACAACCAGTCTTACCAAGGGGTATCGTATTACCCAGTACTAACTTGGTTGTGGGGGTCAGATAGGCAGTCGCTCCATGTAAAATACTAGAATTCAGCTGCATCCGGTTAGACTGGAAGCCGACCCCAACATAGTTGGGAAAAGGCTAGGAAGATGATGGGTGCAGTCCTTGAAATGGTCGACGAATCGGTAACAAACAAAGAAAGAAAAGAAAGAAAAATGTTTATTGGCACACACCACAAGTACACAATACAAAATATAAAAAAAGCAAATATAAAATAAAAATTTAAAACCAACCGAGAAATATTGTGTGACTCACGGCTGCGCCAAATAGGCCCAGTTCAGCAACAACCAACGTGTATACCATATGTAACCGATCTTGACCAACTAGGACCCATAGCATTGGACCAGATAAACATGATAAACATGACACATCGGTAACAAAACAAAAATAAGCAAGCCATCATCCAGAAATGCGTTATAACTAGTACGGTCAAAATACTACGTAGTCTGGAACAACTGTTGTTATTATCCATACTCTTTCTCAAAATGTTGGTTTAATCCGGCTCGAAGGACCAAAATGTACACCACCCTTAACAGGTACTGTGATACCAATTTTGAAAGATAATAAGACAAGGAAGTCGTTCCTGTAATCATTTATTTTGAGTAATCTGCCTTGAAAAGCAAGGATAGTTTCATTTTCTTCTCATATTATGAATTTTATGACGCTGTTAAACCAAAGGTTTGGATTATTTTTTGATAAATTGGTTTTTAAATCATTCATTTGTTTATGCGCTATCTGAGAAGTATCATGTCAACGCTCTAAGCGACGTAAATTTGTCACAATTATCAATTTTTGGTCGAGAGAAGTAAATTTTCAAAAAAAACTTAAAAGTTCGATTACTCCGAAACCACTCAGATTGGACCCCTAGTTATCGGCTAGTCAAATTTGTTGCCAATCCAGCCACCCAATTACCAATCACCCTGTAGAAAGACTAAAAATTCCTTCTTTGAGATGAGATTAGAAGACGCAAGCGATATCTGTTTGTTCTACGATACCTACGAGTTTTCGTTCAATGTCAATTACTACGGTAAAACGGCTGAAAGTATAACAGTTCAGTTTATGATGGGCACTATGCTGAAATTAGGTACCAAAGGACAAAACAATGTGAGATAGGAGCTAGAAGAACCTTAAGGTGCCTACCTACTTAGCTAGATTGGTTATAACACTGTTTTTCGAAAACCATGGTTCCGAAAACCATGATTTCGAAATTAAATAGGTATCTTACGTTACATTGATTGACGCGCATACACAAATATATATTTTACCGAAGAGTATCTAAAGACTCGTGGTTATTTTAATTAAATAGGCAAATTTACACTCTGATAAGATAAATGAAGGAGAGAAGCAGGTATTTAAGAATGAACTTCGCTAAAATCAACATAGTCCAGATAGACATAAATACACGAGGCTATCGCACCGTCTACTTTTTTTTTTTGTTAGTGTAGAAGCTAGGTTAACATACCGACTTCGACATCCAATTACACAAATTAAAACGCTTCCCGTACCGTCTTCATACAGCCCTAAGTAAGTATACAGATAGTACCAACAGACAACTGTCATTAGAAGACGCCGCGGGCTATACTCAAATCAATGAGTCACGGATACCGTCCACCTGGGCCTAGGGCACCTGTCCCACCGAAGACGATTAGCGAAAAGCTAGTGGAACTAGCAAATAAGAAACGATCTGAGTTCGCGAGCAAGGAGTATGTAGTTCGGATAATTTTGTGACTAGGCTATCAACGAGTGCGACTGGCAATTACTCGCGAACCTGCAGTTACTTGCTGGTATACTTCTGTACCTACCAAGCAAGAGTCTCTTAGCAATTGTCTGCCATCTAGATGAGCGTTGCTGAACGAGTTTTGCTGAGCTGGTTTATTAATACATGAGCTCTTTTACTGACAAGGGGCCTACATAATTTATATTGTAGGTAGGTACTTACTTTTTTTTGAGCGAGAAAATGGCCGATAGTTAGCCGCTTCCTCGTCTGCGGTGGGACATATGCCTTAACAACCTCTTAGCTGCCTCACAATAATTTGAATTGCATGTCTCTTTGTATAACACAGGCACACAACATAACTTAGTGCTGTTTTAATAATACATAATTGTGTCATTAAAAAATATTAGCAAAAAAAAAAAGAAACCGGGTTATGTAAATGCAATTAGGTAGGTAGCTGTAATGCTTGCTATTTCTTTCGCTCAGTTTTAGGATTGTGTCAAACAAACTTCAACACCCCATAACCATAATATTCCTTCACGGGTTCATTTAAAACAATCCCTGAAATAGTATAATTATGTATTCTTTCCTTTGTGTTGAGCCTGTATGCTCCTTGAGGCTTCAATTTGTCTCTACCCACATCCAACCTCGATGTATCGTCGAGCAGTGAAAATTTTGTGTGACCATTGAAAACTGTGCTGCCATCTGTGGTTCATCTAATAAATTTTAATAACTACATAAATCGCCATCTGTTATTAAAAGTAAGTATCAAGTACAGAGCTACTGTTTGAGTTAATTCTCATTTGTAACACGATTTTACTACATTACAGTGGCGCTAGTAGCGTGCAAAATTGTGTTGCCAAGTTTTAAATGATCTACCGTAGTAGAAGATAGCACAACATTCACAAATGCCCTAGAATGAAAATTCAATCACGTCCTTCTAACATTTTTTTTCATACCCACCGTTGTCGCGTGTCGTGCCGTTCAAAAGTGCCTTATTGAATTTCATCAAATTGAAAATGAAAAATGGAATGGAATGGATTTAAAATGGAATTTTATAATACTGAGCTTGATACCAGTTAGCAATGATTTAAGAAGTTATTATGTAGGTCAAGGAATATTCGGTTAAGTTAATCGAAATTGAATCGAAGCGTTTGTGAATACAGATACTGAATTAGGGACAAAGTATTGCGCGAAGTCTCTTTACTTTCAGTTTGTGATTGTCATGATTACAGAAGAAAAATAAACTTAGTGTGGCAACATAGTTCGTTACTGTCAATATGACGGTTTACCATACGTTGCGTTTCGTTTGTTTTGTCAAGCACTCGAATCAGTTGTCAAATGTATTTTTGTGAGCGTTCGCGAGTGGCAAACGGCGCTGCTCCCTAATTACCGTTTTAATTAAAATACGATTGTTTATAACACATTTACGAGCCACGCGTATGAATAGTGCGCTGGCAAATAATGAAAACTTCGCTCGATAGCTACTAAAGGCAAGGAGTAAGTGAGCATAACAATAAAATCGGTTTAATCTATCTACAATGGTGAAAGATGGACGTAAATATCGGTCGTTGTCGGTATAGCTTTGTGGTTTTGATGCCGACGCTCTATGAAATGTGATATAGTGCAACGGAAATTAAGGATTTTATAAACCGCAGTAAGTATTGCTTGGTATAATATTTTTATGACTGCATTCATTGCAGATTTAGCGTGTGTTCTTATCACCTTTCTCTGTAAGATAGTCAGTCGATGAATGGGTCTAGATGGGTTTGAATGCTCGAATAAATATTGTGTAGGCGCATTTTATCTATTTGTAATGTAGGAATTGATAAAGGTACTCTACGTTCGCTAAAAGTCATCCCTTATTGGTACGTTATAGTTATCTTGATTGTTATCATGTACTTATTGCAATAAATATAAAAAAGACATTCTCATGATATTTTCGTAAAATGTTCTATGATATTATGGTTCCTAATACAAAATCTGTATAGTTTGCTCACAACACAAGCACAGGCAGGATGTATTCAGCCTGCTATGTAAATTCTGTGTTTGTTATTATGTAAATAAATGCACAAGTCTGCATGTTTACATTGCAATGTAGGGGAACAGTCATTGTTTATTATGATTTTTAGAACAAGCAGGAAACACATGTTTTTATCAAATCTGGTTTAATGTTCCTTGTAAGATTAAACAAACTAACAGATAACACCCAAGTCATATTGTAACAATACCATGTTATAAAGTCAATTCCCTTTGTCTTGCCATAAGTAGATTCTATTTCTTACAGGTGCATGCTTTTAATATTTATTTATGCTTAATTTGAATAAGAACAATCTTGTTTAAGTCTAGTCAATAGAGCAATTCATGGCTCTCATTGATTTTGTAATGGGATTAATCTGTTTACAACACAAGTCAATATGGGCTTAGATAGTTTATATAAGGTAAATGTATCCTGTATCAATGTAAATCCTGTTAGAAGTATGTAAATAAAAGGGATATGTGTGCTAATGAAAAGTATTTATTCAAGTTCTTCTCTTTGCAAGGTTATTTTAATGAAGTTATCAAGATTACCATAGAAAACCAAAATACTACGAGATTAAAGTATAGAGAATGTTTCAAATTAGTAAAAGATAAGATAATCAACAGTAGTAACATCAAAACAATAATAAATAAAACGTTGAATGTAATTCAAAGAAAAATGAAATAGTGTTCATTTAAATGTTTTTTTTTTTAATTAATTTTGTGCAAAAATGGTTTTAAAATACCTTTTGCCTCTCACTTTTATTAAATAATTATACTTATAAACTTTAGAATATTAAATATTCAGACCATTTTGTAAGATAAACTTAAAAGACATAACTTGTCTGTTTTGTTATTGTAACAAACAAAAAGTAAATTCAATGAATAATGACCAAGCAAACTTTGCAATTCCTTTGTTAGTTTGTGAATCAATCAATTTTGTTATTATTGCACACCTCCATTAAACCATAGAGTATACTAAAACCTCATTTGACATAACATTGTATTATTTAAATGGTTTCATTCAATGCATTGTATTGAAAAGACTTAAGTATTATTTATTAAAAAGCTTAAGCCTTAATTTATTGCTGGCCACCAAACTACAAAGATTAGCTGTTACTAATTTAAATTTATGCATTCGAAATCTTGTGTTGACAGGATCATAATAAGCAACCTGATTTAAATTAATTAAAGTTATAAAATGTTGGTAATTTATTAGCGGAAGCTATCAGTTACCTACCTGCCATTGATGAAATTGATTCATTTTCTGTTGAAGCTTGGTAGTAAACAGCTTATTTGTAGTAGGGAAAACCACCAGAGCTGAAATTTATATATATTTTTTAAATAACCACATCCTTATTTGTTTTTAGTCTAGATTTTTCAATGTGCAAAAGGGTACCTAGGCTAGAATTTCCAGTTGACTTAAAGTGAGCCCAGACAAACGTAATTGAGTCCATAAATTACGCTCTTCAAAGTCGAGTGTACTAAATTAAAGACTCAAACTCAAGAGTCATAGGTAATTTCTCGTCTTATTTTAAGCGTCGGAAAATTAGACAAGTAATAATGGCTCTTGAAGGAACTCTTATGACTGGGCAATGGGCGCAAAACTAAAAACAATTTTTAAACATCAGGTAACAATATCAATATTAACAATAGAAGTACTTATATTGTTTTAGATTTGAAACAAACATGTAACTAAGTTGTCTTTGCGCAGATACACCGCGCAGTCATGGCTGACGAGTCCAGCGTGCGAGTTGCTGTCAGGTATGTTGATATTCAAATACATATCACCTACATTGCTATCAATCCAACACCATAGTAATTTCGAGAACATATCGTGACTATAGCTGTTGCTTCTTGTAGGTAAGTACTAGCTGGGTTTCCAGACACAAAACCCGCTAAACAATTTTATCTGTATGCCATACGATTCTTGTTTCCGACCGGGAATCTTTACTCTCTCGCAGAAGCTCATACTTCAGTCACTTCATCAATCGGCAGGAACGACAAAGAGTATAGCAAAACGAACGTGAAAATTCCAAAACAATTCGAGCTACGTACATCTTTAAATGATTGCCTTATAAACAACGAAAAGCACAGTCCACTCATAGCTTCCGACAGAAACAGACCAAACTATCTGTAACGTGTATTGGGAGATTGCAACCACTAACCACCAACCATACAACTGGCAACTTGGTAGATCTTTACTCGGTTCCTCGGATTCGATTTTTTTACTTAGCGTGTCGCTGGCAATGTAAATAGAGTCTGCTTTGATTTCGGCTACGAATTAAGCACCTTCAGTGGAGTCCATCAGCTACTGTAACAGGTAGGAACATGGCACTCAGGACACGACATTACGTGTCCCATCGTTGATGGAATAACACCACATTCAAACTTCAGGGCAGAGCGAAGAGTAGTATCGCTTCTTCAAATTATTGAATGATATGTTCACATCTGACTGACATTGTGTTCACGGAAAAGCTAAATCAACCGTGACTTTTAACATGTTTCATGCACAACTTATTTGCATTTCATAAAATTCTCTGTAAATTATTCTCGCGTAAATATTGCTAATTGTTCTCAAAATTGCACGCTTCACTCATTCGCATCATTGCAATAACTAAACGTGACTGAAATACAATAATTTATGCAAATATCTGACCCAAAGACCTAGCTGAAGTGTGAAGTATTAACTAATATGTATCTATGGTGTGTGTTAGTACTCAGATTTGTTTCATTGTATGCGTACACAATAGTATTGCTACCACAAGACATTGTGTATTCAAACATAACGTGGTTTTGACACTTTCTTACATAATAGTTAGTGTTTGGGCATTATGACACTGTAGACTTTAATATCCTCGCATTGTGTCTTTTCAAAGACGTGTTCCGTTGACTGAAAACCTGACCTAGCTGTCAAATCTGTTGTTAGCTATTGTGTTTTCAACTCGGACTATCGCAGTTTACTGCTTGATGACATAATTATGTACATAGGCCTCTTTCAACCTTCGCCACTACCCTCGGACCGCCGCGTCCTGTCTGTTCCAGCTACCTATCTTTATCTAGCTGGAGGACGACACACGTTACGCTTGCCGATACGCGGTCTCCACTCCAGGATTGGTTGGCTCCAACTAGCATAATCAGCCCATAAAGGCCTACTCTTGGGACACAGGCCTCCCCACTGTGAGCCTCAATTCACTGCGCTGACCAAGTGTGAGTTGCTTTGCTCCACCATCGGTCATTGTGTTTGATTGATCAAAACAGCAACAGCCAGACACTATATTCAACTACGAATCGATTTAAATGTCATAGGTTCTTATAGAGCACAGATTCAGTTAAGGTGCTAAGAAATTTGTAACTTGAGTCCCAGCCCCAGGCGACCCTAACTTAAGTCAAGTAGCAAGCACTAGTCCCTTGATGATTACAGAGTCAAGTGGGCACTGGGGCGCGAATGAATATTAATAATAAAGCTGTAGGAACCGAAACCCGCTCCTCGAACGACGGCCGGAATGAAGTGCACCTTTTTGTACCTTTGTAGGGTTGGGTACCCGCCCCCGACCCTTCCCATATGACTTAAACAATCCTCGAAACGCAGTACAAGGAAAACTGTACGGAAAAAGAAATTGTCTCGCCGGGAGGTCGGCAATATTTTGAACATACGATTTGATGAAAAACTGACATAGGTTTTTTTTGCCTGCTCGCTGACTCTGCGATGCTATGCTGTAATGATTGCGATAAGTGACTTGAAAGTGTTACATTACCTGAGTTACATATAAATGTATTACTTCATGCATGTATCTCAGGCCCATCTGCATGGTCGAGAGATTCTCGTGGGTGCTCAGGCGTTATTGTGTGAATACCAAAAAGCAGGTATACTTTGTAATTTGTATGATATCCAAACTCCAACGTAGCCTGGTTGCACTTATGGTAGCTCAGAAAGAAAAGCCACACCTTATTGACCACCTCTGAAGAAGTCTACGTTGACTGCCTGAAAGATCCTAAAAATCAAATAAAGTGGGCAAAGCTTTCTTTGAGGAATATATGTTTGTAATCACAATACAAACCTACAGTCACAACTCACAAATAATTCCTCTGCTTATGACTGTACCTAGACTAGACGAACTGGCTTTTAGGCAGATTTGTGTCCGACTTCTGACTGATGTGTAATGCGATAAGCTTTTCAAGATCTTCCAAGAAAAAAAAAACTAGAGAAGAAATCTTTCCTCAATAAAATACGCACCTAAATCTAAACGCTTTGAAGCACCAATATTGAAATAAACATCTTAATTTATGATTAACTACCGGTTATAACTCCGTAAACAAAAATAACGGCCTCTCATAAAAATTAAGATGTTCATATAAATCACTCCTCACATCATGACTGTCTAAATCGGGCGTATGATGGTCTTAGCACGTCGTAATACATTTTATATGTATCTTCAGTTCATCTTGACAGAGGTCGTTTACGACTTAACGCGCTGCAATACAAATGATCTGATGACAAAAGGTGTCATACAAATAATGGAAGCGCCTCATTATGATAAACGCCGACAAAAGGAAGGAACAGCACAATTTACAGGCGCTTGTCGGCGTGGCGAGGGCAGACGGTGCCGCCGAATAAAATTGAAATGCATTCAAAATCCACGTACTTATTTAATTACATAGCATTTTCCCATAAACTGTTGCGATTGTCGAAGGCTTGCACGCAGACCTCTTTTATACCAATATTGCTTGACGCAGAAAGATGTAAACAAAACTGCGCTACGTTGACGTCGGCACAATGTGATTTATGACCTTACACTAACGAGCATAAAAAGTTCAATTCCCTACCAATTCATTTCCACAGTTAGACTGTATTTATGTGAATCATGTTGCTTTATTTTGGGCTTAGAATATTAGGGGTGACGGCGACATGACAGCAAAATATGATGGAATATTAAATATTCTCAGAACCCAAATCTTTTGATAAATACGCTCTCGGTTACAAATGCACAGCGTAAAGTTAAATTCGAGATACGAGTATATTTAAAGTGTGTGTAATGTTAACAGCTATTACATGACATGGAGCTCTGTCCATGACATCACGGCCTCAGCTAGCTTTAAAAATATCGTCATCATCATCCTTCGCACAATCGGACAGTAAGGCTCAAATTCTGCTACTAGCGCTAGTTGGCTAAATCTGGGAGATGACAGATAAGTTCGTTGGACTAGGTATTATTTTGAGAAAGTATTTATTTTTGGAAAGAATCACTCAGGTGACTAACAGAGGCTAGGTATTAATAGAGCTTCGTTATTAGAAAGCTAAATGAAGCTTTCATTGAAGCTAAACGCAGACGCTTGTTCAAAAAAGAGTCATCATATTGCTCAAATAGAAAGGAACGACAACCCGCCATCACAAATATTAGAAGAACTTGCGAAAGCAAAAGTCAAGAGCTCTCAAGTAGCGATCAAAAACGAATTAATGCCGTACATGAGATCAAAACAAATACAAATCTATGTACGTAATGTCTGCAATAGACTGCAATATTGACGAAGCACTGTAATCAGGAGTCCTCGACATCAATGAACAACGATGAGGTACTTGGGTAAACTGTGTTCGCGGTTTAGTTTCTAAACCTGTAAACAAAAATGTGTCTTTAAAAACCGAGACCTACAGTTCAATATGCAATGAAAACAAATAATGCAATAACAAATAATGAATATTCAACGGTATCCGGTGAGACTGGATGCCGACCCCAATATAGTTGAGAAAAGGCAAGGCAGATGATGATGTAGAAATTAAGTATGCACTACAATATTTTATGACCAGTTCAATAGTACTAATCGTTCTGAAATCAACTTAATTAACACTAGCTTGGAAATAACATCGTGGAAATA